>WYDF02001947.1:0-14084 GCA_009867245.2 Adranes taylori
AGATCGAGGGCAAACGATCTGTGGGCAGACGGCAGAACTCATGGCTAAAGGATCTGCGTCGATGGTTCGGACGGACAACTATCGAGAATTTCAGAGGTGCGGCTTCACGCGCCATTATAGCCTGTTGGATCGCCAACCTTCGTAGGGAGACGGCGTCCTAAGAAGAAGAAGAAGAAGAAGAAGAAGAAGAAGAAGAAGAAGAAGAAATGATCGAAAGGAACTAAATATGGTAGATGAGACAGACGCCCTAGATAAGGCACTGGAACAATCTGGAAGTAATTTTACCATTCTTGAAACAAACAACACAGTGAGTAAATCATCATGGTATGAATATTTTATTATTTTAGGTGATAGTATAAGATTTAAGATTGATCCTGGAGCCGAATCATCAATTCTGCGTCTTAAAATATTTAATAAGTATAGATCACAGCTTATCATGCCACCTAGTGTCGTCACAATCGCAGTCTTCTCTTTATTTCCGCCTATTGCGACCACTCTTGCATAAATATGACACATGAACAATATTATTTATCACTATTCCCGAAAAGTACAATAAATAATGCACACTTATTTAAAGAAACCTCTGAATTTCACAAGATCCGTTAGTCATGGTTTGGTGAGGCGTTTGTTATAATGGAGCTACCGATTTGCACTTATGTGAAAATCGGCCCAAATTTATCGGCAAAACGTTCTAGAAGCTGTTATCAGCCCATGTAACGACATTCTGTTCTCCAGAATCAATCATGGACTTTCCAACAGGATTCTGCGCCAGCCCATAAGGTCAACGCCATGTACCGGATTTCATCAGTACTAATGATTGACCGTCTGGTAATCTGTACTTAAGTCCTTCGGAATACAAGTTAGGGGCTATTTTAGATGACATAGTACGCCACAATGTACAGCAACATGTGTGTAATAGAATTTATTTCCCTAATAGATAAATTCACTGCTTTAATATCGATGATAAAATATTTTACAGGAAGAATATTTTACATATTATTAAACATAAAATTAAATGCATTTGTCACATAAAAATTCAACTAATTTCAAGGTAATATGCTTTATTTTTTAATGTGATCGTTGCTGTGAGTTGTAACTTTCTGTAATTTTTTTATTAGTATTGTATAGTTTGTACGCTGATGTACAGTTTGTATTTCTGTTTCATCGTTGAACCCGCCAAAATCATTCTTTCCTTGTTTGGTGTTGGTGTTATGTTTTGTAACCAATTCAACGTATTGACGGAACTGGTTCGCGATTCTTAAGATACAAATTCAGTATTCAACAAACGAAGACACGCCATAAGCGATCACACATTATATATCACAATTTATAATTTAAAAACAAAATTACCTTTGCTGAAGGCAATTATTGAACTATTCGTCATTAAAAATATTATACAGACATAGAGCCGTGTTCAACAAATACCATTACACCTTAAATTAAATTAAATTATTGGTAATGTTCTTTGCAACCAAATGATTGTTCAGATTTTGACATTCATTGAGTCGGTCGCCTAAAGCATAGAGTGGCGTATCACTCAATAATTCTCGAGATCACCAAAGTGTAAGTTTTGTGTATAGTGGGCGCCGAATTTATCCTAGGTGGCACTACTTCGTATAACCTAGGAGGCACTACTTCGTTAATTAATTGCATTTGAAGCTTAAAGTAACTGGCCGAAAATTGAGTAACTGTTCTATGAGAAGCGCTGGAGACAGACGACTTGATTAGTAAAATTGTAGCATTCTGACTGTATTTTTGCAGAGATTAGTGATCTTAATTTTGGTACGATATCGATTTTTCATTGGCGAGATACGTCAGTTGTTGTCGCTTCAATTGGACAAAGTTTCGGAAAATTCGATTGGTCGACGATTACGTAGGAACCATTGTACAAATGAAATTTTGTTGCTTGCTATTAGTAGGTGAGTGGAAGTGTTTGCTTGGATCCTCATGTTTGCTTGGATTTGAGAGGCCGGGTGTGCCCATTCTCCTCTGTAACTTAACATCACATAGCCGCCAATTGCTTGGATCCTGTTAATTAATTTTGAAGTATTGTAATGTCGCTGTGTACTAAATACGTACATTTAAATGGGTTTGGGATTGTGAGGTTTTTAATTAAGCCGCTAGGTACCATTGTGGTGAAGCCCAAATTGGTTAACTGTTGAATGTCAAAATCGTGCTAGAGCAAGAGTCTTTCTGATTTATATGCAACCACCCAAGGCCTTAGGCTGGGTACGTTGGCGCAGAAAGACTTGCGGCGAATGGTAATGCGTTCCATGTTGGAGTTTTTCACCGCGAGTATGAACCCCCAGCAGGCATTTTATAGGAATGACCTTTTCACGCGGTTTTTGATGGATATCAGCCATTTTGCGCGCGGAAAGGACCGCGTACATCTGAGCGTTGGATGTCGGCGATGGCAACGACTTAAGCAGATACTAGAGCCTCCCCAATTCGTAGAATTGTACCATCAATGGAGTCATTCCTTAGCCAGTTTTCCGGACTATCGCCGAAACATTGGTGGATGAAGTATCTTTTTTAACTAATCTTATATTTTCTCTTGGATTTAATTTGACGCTTCAAAAGATTTACAAAAAATTAAAAAAAAATTTAATAATCAAGTATTTTCATTTTTACAAGATTTTATCAAATTATGGAGATGTGATTCTAAAATTTCGGTCTATATTGGAAGTTTGTACGAAACGTGCTTGAAAATCCAAAAGTTCGATGACGCTACAAAATCCTATGTTTTAATGGTAGATTTTTGAAAAATCCGAATTTGCGAAACTTACTTGATCATTTAAATTATTATTAGTTTTCATTGACAACGTTAATTCAAGGTTCTCAGCAATATTCATTCTCTGTCCTTTGCTCATAAAATGAAAAAAACTTACTATTGGTTTCAATATTGAATTTATGTTCGTAATTATTTAACTCATTAATGTGAATAGCTAATTTTGAAGTTAGAATTGTTCTTATTACGTATAATACTACTCACATGTTCTTTTATCCTAGTAATGAGAGATCTTCCTGATTGGCCAATATATTCTTTACCACAAGAACAAGAAATGGAATATATGCCACTTTTGTGGATAGGAGCTATTGTATCTTTGTTGTTGACAAAAATACTACTCAAAGTGTAAGGATTTAAGAAAGAGACACCGAATTTTTTATCCGTGACTAATTTATTTAAACAGGATTTCAGGAAGTAGCTTTATGAGAGTCCTCATGCTAAGACAAATTATTGATCGCGTGATCTGTGGTGCTGGGTTTTCGATATATTCTGAATTTTAATCCCTCATTTGATTTGAACACTGTAAGATCTAAGAAATTTATGCTATTGTTTAATTCTAATTTATGTGTGAATTTAATTTTATGATGTTGGACATTTAAGATATTTAAGATTCTAGTGGAATCCTCGGAGTTACCATTAATGATACAAAAAACGTCATCTACGTATCTCATCGAAAAACAAATATTTTTAATTGAAGGGTCGTTTAATTGAAGAAATTTTATTTCTAAATCATCCATGAACACTTTGGCTAAGATAGGACTGAGAGGTGAGCCCATTGCCAGGCCATCTGGGGCAATATAGACTTTGTTATTGAATTTGCATAAGTTTTTTTTAAGACAAACACTTCAAAGTTCAATAATAGTAATTTTGGTATCAAAATCTATATTGCTATCCGAAAGTCTTTGTTTAACAATTAGAAATGAGTCAATTATGGGGACTAACTAAATGTATAAATTAGTGATATCAAAAGGAAACAAGTAATAATTCAGGTGGATGAGTTGTCCTTTTATCTGACGAGATAAAGTTAAAATTTATGTGGTTCTTTAACCAGCGGTAAAGCAAAATTGAAGATTTATCGACGTATGAATTTGTATAGCTGACGACTGGTCTAATAGGAAAATTATTCCCTTTGCAAATTTTA
Organism: Adranes taylori; assembly: GCA_009867245.2. Classification (NCBI taxonomy): domain Eukaryota; kingdom Metazoa; phylum Arthropoda; class Insecta; order Coleoptera; family Staphylinidae; genus Adranes; species Adranes taylori. Next base: position 3,930 of record WYDF02001947.1, read on the forward strand.
CAAAGACTATACAATCGTCGAATTAAGGCGTTCATGCATAGCATCTGAAGTTCTTTATATAAATTCTGGTCTTTAAATTCATGTATGACAGATTTAAATAATTTTATGAACCCTTGTCCAGGAAATCCATGGACAAGAGTTCATAAAATCCATGAAATATCTTGTCCAGGAAATCCATGACATTTGCGTTATAATTCTATCTGGACAAAACCACAATACAATTTCCAGTATCTGCTTTGCTAATGACCAATCCAATATCTTTGATTTTGTATCGTATTTGTTTAACTAAAACATTGAAGGATGAATTTATGTTCTTTTTTATGTTGTATTTATTAAATATATTTAAGTTACATTCTCTAACAAAATTTGCATTGTATGAATTAAAATTACTTATTAAGTTTTCGGTATCTATTGCCAAATCTTTAATTACTTTATTATTAAAATTTTCTATTGGATTAAACTTTAAACTAAGTTTCAAAAATTCAACTTCATGTAGATCAAAAACAAGTTCTGAATAATTCAAAATTCTATCATGAAAAGTATGAACTTGTGTAATACGTTCATTAAAAATATGTTTAACATTGTAATTTAAATTATAGTATATCATTAGAAAAAGAACGACTATCGTGAGTATCTGAAATAACAATATCCTAATTTGTGGCTAACAAATCCTTCTGGAGGAAATGCAATACAATCAGTTAGATTACGATAATCTATAGGATTTTTGTTTGAAGTCTCTTGTTCATCGAACAATTGAATCATGTTAATATTTTTATTAGTTGATAAATTGACATCAAAACTAGCAAACCAATTCGAAAAATGGTTTAAATTATTTAAATTCCTGTGGTTTCCTTTTGGTGTTGAAAAGTTAGTTTTTACATTTGAAGGGTGAGTATCTGTCTGAAGTTGGAATTTCAGCCGCTTCTTCCGTTAGACTAGATGAATACTTATCTTTGGATCTTAATAACAATGAGGTGACAACACCTTCCCTTTCCGACTCTTCAAGACGTTTTTACAAACTGATGAGTAATGGATCCCTCGTGAAGTGTTGTTGTCCTTTATGGAGGTAGTAAATGGAATATCTGTCGTGATATTATCCTCACTGATGTGTGACTCAATCAGTTCTTGGTTGACATTGGCTCGGATGTTTAGATATGAAATTATCTTTAATTCCAGTGGTATTGTTGAATTTTAAATCGTTGGATATTTTTGAATTACAAGAACGGTAGATTGAAGAATCATATGATTTAATAGACACGTTGTGCGATTTAGATGAGATGGATCATCATTAATTTGATTACTTATATCTTGTGTCGATATTTTTGGATGAAATAGATCAATGTATTTTTTTAGAAAATCTACTGATTCTTCATTAGAGGGAATGTACATTTGATTTTGAGATGTTTTATTGAAATTAGAAAAAAAAAATAATTGACATGACTCGTTGAATAGTCTATGGTAGAAAAAGAATGACTGGAATGACTGTCGAAGATAATTTCCTGATCCCCTACGTTAACATTATGATATTTGCTTTTATTGGATACTTTTGGTTTAGATGTAGAAGTGACGAAATTTTTGGTAGAGGGAAATTTCGATAATTATTTTGATTGCATTTTCATTTTTAATACTCTTTGTTCTACCCTCGTGAAGCCTCTTAGTTGATATCTAACGTATCCCATTCAATAAAATGAAGAGAATTGGGCAAAGTACAATGTAAGAGCCTTAAATAGTTGATCTCTATTTTTGTAAGCATTCGCAACTATGCATATGAAAAAATGCGTAGCTGCGAAACTGTAAGTTTCGTAAATCATCAAGTAAGTTTCGCAGCTTCGCATTTTTTCAAAAATCTACCATTAAAACATTGGATTTTGTAGTGTCATCGAACTTTTGAGTCTTCAGCCACTTTTTGTAGAAACTTCCAATATAGAACGAAATTTTGGAATCACGTCTCCATAATTTGATACAATCTTATAAAAACGAAAATTTTGTTTAAATTCTGACCAATCTATAACTAATTTTATTAAACAAATTTTTTCAAAAACTTTTGACATATTAAAATGTAATTGTATTTGTTCTATGTGTGTATAATATTTTTAAGGACGAATAATTCAATAATTGTCTTAACCAAAAATAATTTAGTTTATAAATTATAAGTTGTGATATTTCATGTATGATGGCTTGTGGCGAGTCTTCGTTTGTTGAATATTGAATTTGAGTCTTAAGAATCGCGAACCAGTTCCGTCAATACGTTAAATTGGTTACAAAACTAATACCACGGTATAATCAAAAATAACACCAACTCGTAAAGGATGACTTTGGTGGGTTCAAAGATGAAAATTCAGTGTTCAACAAATATGGAGACGTAGTAGATTGTCATTCGAACAAAAGGTAGAGAATTTTAATCATAATTTATTTCATATGTGTGTCCGTTGAATTTAAACATGACTTTTTATGTTGTTAATAATTTTTGGCTTCATAATAGGCCTCGTTCCGGAAAACGTTCGCTAATGCGAATTTTAAAATAAATATGGATTAAGGCGACAATTTATTTCATATAGTTTAATTCTAATGGTCCACGACACCTTAGATGTTTTAATTCTTGTAGTTTTTTGATTAGTATACATTGTTAGTACAGTTTGCATTTTTTTATTAGTTTTTTACATTGCATAAGCACAAACTCAATACTTTCAAAAATGCAATTATCTTTGAACCTATTAAATGCACATTACACATATTACAAATCGCTCCAGTTATTTATTCCGTTCTTTCTGTAATTATTAGATACCTTCTAGTCATTTGCTTAAACAGAACAAAAGCAAATCGCTATGTAATTAAATTACTTATATTGTAATTTAATTATATTGCTCATACCATCATTTATATTTGTTTATATTTTCTTGAAAAAGTACCGACCGATTATTATTTAATCCTATTTTTGAAGTCATGTCTATATAATCCAAATCTAGGAAAAAGAAATTTTGGAATGCAAACTTAAACCCATAGACTTGTTTATCGATTGGTGATGATACAACTTGTTCCAACAAGCCGTAGAGAACACAGGGGCTATCCTATAGGGGAATTGTATAGGAGCCATAGTACGCCGCATAGATTAATTTGCTAATAGCACTGATCGAAGCAAATTTTGTTAATGGAAAACTGCAGCTCTGCTTATAACCACAAATTACTCATCGGGCTCAATTTGAACTCTGGCGCTAAAGATTTACAATTAAGTCCAAAAGAAAACAACATTGAAAACTGGAAGACATTTTGGCAGAACGTTTACAGAAAGAACCTGAAGAATCAATCAGTCTGAACTCAATGATATAAACTTATCAAAGATTCAGGCAGAATTCTTGGTATCCAGATTAAAGGGTTGGAATCTCTTTGAACAGGGAACAACCATTTGATTCTTATCGTTGAGGGATCAATACCTCCAAAGTTTGTTCTGCACAGAATACAATTTGGTATATTGTACTTATGTTGATTCTGATGCTGATGCAGTGTATGATGTTTTGCCCCTTGCTATAGGAAAATATCGACAACGTTTCGGTAGCCTTTGTCATAAATGTGTGTGTGCCTATTACACAGATAGAGAATATATCCGCATCTGGATATTTCTTTTACGAAAGTTCTTATTATTATCATTTAGAACTGAAATGTTTTCTAACGATTATTTCATCCACTATATTTTCAGTAACTAGTTATGCTTCTCACCCTTTTGTGTCTTCGACCAATCCCATTGGATGATAGTTCTACGAGTTTTAGCAGAAGGCGGTTTAATGCGATGCTTCCTAAGATTTTGTTCGCATCACCACCGTATGTACGTTACTGAAATTTTTTAAACAAAAGTAATACAACATTGATACTTGGAAATCTCAACAAATCAAAAAGAAAGTTTTTCTATTGGTCGTAGTATAAACCTTCCTAAAATTTTCCAGCAGAAGTTGCCTGCAAGCCACGCCTGTCAAGCGGCCGGTTACACCGAATTCCATCAGCTCTGGCAACACTCCAGTGGAGCTTTCTGTCAGCTAATTTCACTTAAAAAGACTTGCACAATGTTGCGTTCCTCAGGCGCACTTGAAGTTTTGTCCTGATTGTTTTCGAGTGAGGGCCTTCGCACGTTTCAAGCAACAATAATTTACTATTAAGTGATCAAACCTATTCTTGCACAGCGAGCAGAATTTGCAGTTTTGTATCTGATTTGCATCAAAGATAGCGCCAGCGACAAATCGCTTATTTTATTTAAATTTATATGAAATTCAAAACAGTCAGGAGTAAAATTCTATACTCGTTAGGTCAGTATACTCATAGTATATAATTAATATTCTGCAGAATCTTTCACTCTTATCGTCATCTTCTTACTCATTTCATTCAATCACATAAATGTTTTATAAACCCTTCCTTGACAAATCTTCGTCAATGAGAAAGCGCGGAGTCCAGCGTTAGAGTAAGAGGGAAGTCAACTGCCCAACGCACCGACAACGAGGATGGTAAAGATGGAAAACTCCTAAAAAGCATCACTGACGGTTATTGCTCTATTAGTACAACGATAGCAAATTAAACCTTCCCATGTAGCAACTTCATTCTCTTACGTCAAAAATTACATCATATTGTCAACAAATTATCTCGCACAATCAACTTCGTATTTCATATCCTCGACATGCTAAACAGCTGAAACAACCTACAACATCTTCGATAAACTAATCAATTCTACCAACGTCCTGGAAAGGCAAAAGAGAAACCAAAATCTAATCAGAAGAACAAATTAATATCATCAATTTCAATATCTTTAATTTGCTATTTTTACTTGCAGTTTCAATCATGGAACATGGTAATGAAATAGTTCTAACATTTTCCGCATTATAAATAGAAGCTATGAATTGTCAGTAAATTAAAATCGCGATTCGAGTCATACAAATGAAGTTAGAAATATTAGATAACAATAAACCAAATTATATCACCCTCTTATTGCGTATATAATTTATGCGTTTGAGTACTTTATTGTAACAATCAGAATTAGCGAATTTTTAATCTAATCCTCTAATATCTTATGTAACGAGCATTTTATGTTACAAATAAATAGAATAAAAATAAAATACAGCACAGTGGTCATAAGCATAACCTCGATCCTGCTTTATTAAGATTAAGTTCTTTAACAAAGTTGTCCAGGTTTCCTATACTTAAAGAACAAGTTCCCTAGGATCAGTGAGGTTAAAATAAAAGAATATATTTGTAGGTATACAAATAAAAAAGTCGTACCTGCATTTCCTGGCAATAAAAAAGCTGACAACTATAGAGAACTAGTTTCAGAACTCCTTCAAAATGATAAAGCTGTGGGATGTAACATGTCCCTAAAAATATATTTTCTGGATTCACACGTATACTTCTTTCCCGAGAATCTGTAAGTGACGAACACTGTAAGTGACGACGCTGTAAGTGACCGACACGGTGCACGATTCCACCAAGATACTTCAACTATGGAAAAACGTTATCAGGAACCCAAATATGATTGCAGACTATTGCTGGACACTAAAAAGTGATATTCCTCAAGCACAATAGAGTAGAAAATCTTTAAGAACAACATTTTGATTTAGTATAATAGATGTAAGTAAATTAAATAAAACTAAACACAAACTTCTCACTAAAAACGTTACCAGTTACAAAACAATGCTATGAAATCAGATTAAAATATTCCATAAAAAGCAGCCAGTCTAATTAATTTAACAGCGGAAAAGTTAAATTTTTGTCGATTAGTCCCATCTCGTTTTCTGGGGTGCAGACGAGATGCTGAAATAACCACATCTTTTTGAAGTGCCATAAACAGGTACATATGTGCAAAACTCTCAACACTTTTGAAATTCTTCAAACTGGATAAAGCAGATCGGCTAATTTTTGTAGTTTTCCATCGCATCTAACTAATCCATGGCTTACACGAATTTATAAGTTTTCAAACTAATTAATTTTCCTGTTTGAATCAGACTGCATATATGATTGAAAATTATGTAAACATTTGCAATGGGAGTATCAAATAAGTACTAAATTATCCTTCTCCAACTACCGATCGAGGCAGATCTATATCAACCTTGTAAGTAAAATTTTCAAATTAAGACCATTTAAGTATAATTTTCAGATTATCCAATATAGATTTAAAATTGACAAGTAAACTAGCACGCCAGTATAGACGCTTGATGGGTTTTAGATAGAGACATAAATTGTTTGAGGGTGTGCTAATCATTGACACGCCAATGGACTGCTTTTAAAAAAGTAGTGAACTGAACTAATGAAATGGTCTCTAAGAACAAAATTAAACAATCAAAAGACACGAGAACTTGAAAATTCTTTTAAATTCGTGGATGAAAAAGCCAAAGTATTTCCATATTTGTGAAGGGCAAGTTTTAGTCAAGAATTCATAAAAAATATGGCTATACGGAAATCCCTCCTTCAACACAAAGATATGCCCGCCTCGGAGGGAACTATAAAAATCCAGATTTATACCAACCCAATGAATTACAACTTATTTATCATAGGTAGCATTATACTTTGAGGTAGTATCTCTGCTTCAGTCTTTAGAGTATTGTATTTGTGCGAATATCGGTTAAATAGCACTCGTTATGTCGATATGTTGCACCTGATACATGAATAGCGCTCAAGTCATGTGCGGTAAAAATGCGGTGTTGTTAGTTAAATACTTGTAGTTAGTCCAAATGCATCATAGAATCACTACAACATTCATTGACATCAAAATCTGCACGAGAGATCATTGACATCAAAATCTGCACCAGGTGATTTATTAAGAAACGTTTGAAGAATTGCCATTAAAACAGTTAATAAAATCAAGACTGTAACAATCGACCATTACAGCGAAGAAGCGAAGAGCAACCATAAATCTTTTTTCAGCATACTTCTGGCAAGTGCTAACAAGAGTTTTTGAACTCCCTGAAGAAGTCGCTATATCTTTAGCCAATAAAGAAATACAGAGAAATCGTCGGGCAAGGTGAAATTTGTTCAGAAGCTCACGTAGGGGAACCTGGCCTAAAATGACATACTAGGATAAAACGACATACCGATATTTTCTACAATTTGGCAACGTTGGGTATAAGAATTAATCAGTGGATAGGTGCGTTGTACTCATTGGCGCCGTGATTAGTAGAGCGGTTGATCAGATAGAATTGTGTTAGTGGATAGCAACGGTACAAAAGATTTGAATCAGTTTTATACTTGAATGAAATTAAACGTGTTCCAACCAAAAAAAAAATGTATCAGCAAAAAAATTGTATTCGAGGTATGTATAATTTTATTTATTTATGAAAACTAAATGTATGTAAGCTACTTTTGAATGCTAGGTTAGATTGTACTTGAAAACATGTTGTAGTAAACATTTGGATAAAATGACACACTAAGAACATGGCTAAAATAATATAGTTTGTCATTTTACCCATATACATTTTAAGAGACATAACTCTATACCTATACGAATATCTATTTTTTGTTTCAGAATGGTGTGACTGTTACAGAATGGTGGGACATTATAAAAGGACAAGCACACGTCCATCATGGGATTCATTACAAATGCGAAATCCCATTCAAGTAGTACGAGATGGGGAAATAGGATAGCTAAAAGCATCAAGAATATTTAATGTTCTCTAAGCTACTCTGCAAAGAAGAGTATTCGATAAAAACAAGCAAGTGAAAGGCACTGCTATCAGCTTTAGTTGATATGGGCCTACATTTTCTGCAGAATTTGAAAGGGGCCTAGTCGAGTATATAAAATTACTAGAGTCAAGCTTGTTTGTATTATCTTGTTTAATACAATAACTAAGTTGGTGGTTGTCCGGATTTAGATCCAGGCATGAAGACCTATCTCTCAGGAAACCTGAAGCGACATCAGTTTCCAGAGCGCAATTATTCAACACACAACAAGTTGCAAACTCTTTCCAACCACTGGAGGAAACTATTCAGAAAAATAAAATTAATCCCAGACGTATATAGAATATAGATGAAACAGCTTGATCTACAGTTCAAAAAACCCAATATTTGAGAGGAAGGTTCGATAGCAAGTCAATCTGATTTCTAGTGCAGAAAGGGGGCAACACATAACGATGATTGCGTGCATGAGCTCAGCAGGTAGTTATATCCCACCTACAGTAGTATTGATATCGGATTCTCATTAATTCAATTAATTAATAATCACATAAGCAATTCCTTAATAAATCATAAATTAAATGAGAAATCCTCTAACTATATATTTAAATTGACTAATCTAATTCATTAAAGAAATATAATATGCAATGAAATATAATCTACTATACAACTTAACCAATCAATATTATAACAAATTAGTTAAATCAAGAAACAAATATAAATTATACAATATATAATCATTATGCGTTAAAATAAAACCAGAAGTAAACGTCAAGAAAATCACAGGTTCCGACAACGTATACACAAGTAACAATTAAACAGATTTCGCCGAAACGAGTAAGATGAGGCATTGTTCCATCAAAGCTTTGTTAAAGCCGACTGCGAGCGTCTTGCTTTCATCTACTGCAGGTGCATTGTCATATACTTTTAGATATAAGATTTACATATTTTTTCTACATGGCAAGTTTCTTTTATCATTTTAAAATAACGTTTTTAACGTTTCTTTTCATTTCTCGGCGAATATTGTTTGGACGAGAATCATCTAGTATTTCACCTACCACTTTTTCTGAATGACTGGTAAGTTTAGGCTTTAGGCTTTCAACAAATCTGATTGGATATTAGTTTAACGTATTTTTGAAGGAGAGGTTTTCTATACGATACTTTGAGATTTTGACCGCATCAAGGTATTATTTCATCCTCTTGTTTTACCCAATACCATTTAGGAATCACCAGTACTTGCATTTCACTAGATAACCGATAACAAAATAAAAATATTTTAACTTATCAGTAAGAAACTTTTGATTGGTCGGAATTATAACCTTTCTAAGAATTTTGTAGCAGAGGCTTCTTTCAAACTTCACCATTTTTGCGGCCGACGTCGTCTAAAGCCATTGGCTTAGGCAGCACACCACAGCTCAATCGAGTTATCAGGAGCAGTTTACTTTTCAGAAAATTCGCATAAAGCAGAAAATTCGGAGCCCTTTCCAAGCTAGCTTTCCACAAACGCATTTTTGGGACTGACGCTAGTTGATGTTGAGTGAGTCCAGTCGCAAACTTTAACTGGCCGAATTCTACATTAGGTAGTTAAGCTTATTCATGTAGAGTGAGCATTAGTCGCACTTGTGAATCTGCATAGCATCCAAGCATAGCATCCAAGGCTTGCTATAGCATCCAAGCATAGCAAGCCAAATACATACAAACTACATTATTAAACTTTTGACAGAATCTTTAGCTCTCTTATCGTCATCTCATCATCTAATCTTTAAATCTTTTATTTTCGGTCATAACAATATTTCACACCACTTCCCTTATATCTACGTCATTCAATGAGAAAACAAGGAGGCCTGAAGCAGAAAAAGAGGGATGCCAAACGTCTGGCGTATCAAATGAGTAGAGGAGGTGAAGGCGACAGAACACCTGAGAGACGTATCAAATAGCGCTGCCCACTCACCCCGCGGATGCAAGTCAGTGATTCTGATCTTGTCACTCCTCCGAAGCAGAAGAAAGAACCGACAACACCTCATAGCTCTTCGTTACCTCCTACAGCTGCAGGTGATGTGCCATTACCGCCCACTCCGTGAAGAACATCGCAGAGACTTGTCGCAAAACTTCAATATTCTTCAATAATCTACTTTCACCAACGTCATGGAGAAATAAACAGGAGCATTCACGTCACCACCACAAAAACCATTTAATTAACATATCTTTTTGTTCGCAACTGTTATTTGCTATTTTTTGTAAATGGAATGGAATGGTCCTAACAATTTCTTTGCATTGTATACATATTTATATAGAAGCTAATTATTTATATAGAAGCTATTATAAATATATCAGGAAAGGCGTTCGCCAGGGATGCGTTTTTTCACCACTTCTGTATAACGTATATAGCGAGATGATTATGCGGCGCGCTCTAGAAGATTGGAACGGAGGAATACAAATTGATGGAAGACGCTTCTCGAATCTTCGTTTCGCAGACGACACTCTTTTAATAGCAAGTAGCGCCGAAGAAATGCT
>WYDF02001958.1:1776-14084 GCA_009867245.2 Adranes taylori
AGTTCACGCATTCAAGAGACAAGCCATATTAATGTACAGAATGCGATTACAAATGATGATGTGATTAAATTAGAATATATAATATAAAACAAAAGAATGATCTCATAAATCACAAACGTACTCATTCAGACAAAAGACCATATACTTGGTCAGAGCGTAAACAGAAGAGTACAAAAAATAATAATCTCATAGTTCATTAATGCGTCCATTCGGAGGAAAAGCTAAATAAGTGTTCGGAATGTGATTACAAAGTCGCCCGCAAGAACAGGCTCTTAATTCACAAACGCACTCATTCAGGAGAAAAACCATAAAGTATTCAGAATGTAATTCTAAGATTGCACATCAAAGTGACATGATAGTTCACGCATTCAAGAGACAAGCCATATTAATGTACAGAATGCGATTACAAATGATGATGTGATTAAATTAGAATAGGTGACCAGATTTTAACATTGGTGAAACGGAACACCATTGACGGAGAGACAGTGGATAGGGGGTGGGGGGAGGGGGTTGTTTTAAATCAATATAGTCTAGAGCAACAAAAATGTATTATCATATAACGCAAAAATTTTACTGAAATTTATTTTCATATATGTAAAATATGTAAAATTCACTAAAATTTACGAACATAATTAATATGTAATTACAAATAATTATATAATAAACAAATATAATAAATTAGTAAATTAAAGAAAAAAATTAGGATTCAATTGAATTGATACGATCATATGAGTATTCAAAATTGATATATTTTAACAAGTTGTCATCTATTCCTAGGATTTCACTCTAATTACATTTTTCTACTTCAATGTATCGCGGACCTGCACACAACTTTCACCCGTGTGGCCTACGCGAACTGGAATTATTCGTCTGTCCGCATTCTTTCCAAAAATCCTGACTTTCTTAAAACACATCAGGACGCGAGACAAATTTTTAAAATCGGGACTGTCCGGCCAAAAGCGGAACGTCTGGTCACCGTAATTTAGACCAACTCACGAAATAAGAATTAACGCTGACATCCATTCTGTGGAAATTTCATTCACATGCTCCACAAGCAATGACAGCAAAGTTTTGGGAAACAGAAATTTTATGGATTTGATCTTGCAACATAGAAATGATATTCAAAAACATGTTAATCCTAAAAGGAAATGATTCGTTTTAAACAGAAGCCTTTTCAAATGTTCAGAATGTGATTGTAAGATTGTACGAAAAACCTGTTTATTATCACAAACTCATTCATATAGTTGAAAAACTATATGCATGTTAGGAGTGTGATTACAATACAAAACAAAAGAATGATCTCATAAATCACAAACGTACTCATTCAGACAAAAGACCATATACTTGCTCAGAGTGTAAACAGAAGAGTACAAAAAATAATAATCTCATAGTTCATTAATGTATCCATTCGGAGGAAAGGGCGGATAAGTGTTCGGAATGTAATTACAAGGCCACGCAATGGAGCAGTCTCTTAATTGGCAAACGCGCTCATTCAGGAGAAAAATCATATAGGTGTTCAGAATGTGATTACCAGATTGCACGTCAGAATGATCTCATAGCTCACAAGCGTACGCATTCAACACACAAACCATATGACAGCTTGGAATGTGATTATAAAACAAACGGCAAACGCAGTCTGATTAAACAAATACGTAGTATTCATTTAGCAGAGAAAGCCTTGAGCTATTCGTACCCTAAGTGTATTGGGGCAAGGTAACAATTTTAGCGAGCACTGATAAATTACTAGGGAATCAATTTATAAATCATCTTGTAAAAATACAATTTGAGTAAAGTATTTGTTAAATGTACCAATTAATATAAAACTATTCAATATGTAACATTTTCTTATATTAGTCAAATCATCATTCTTAAATAGAAGTGAGAAAGAATAAAATTTTACAGTTAAATGTTGTATGTTATAATCACATGTATATAACCATATGATAGTGATGAATTTAGCTGGACTCACAAAATAGGAATTAACGCAGAGATCCATTTTGTGACAATACCATTCAAATGCACCAAAAGCAATGACAACAAAGTTTTAGGAAACAGTAATTTTATGGATTTGATCTTAGAACCAAAAAATAAAATTCAAAAACACATTAATTCTAAAAAGAAATTGATTCATTTTGAACAGAAGCCTTTCCAAGTGATCAGAATGTGATTTTAAAACTGTACGAGAAACATTATTAGCATCACAAACGCACTCATGTAGTTAAAAAGCTATATGAGTGTTTGGTGTGTGATTAGAATACAAAACAAAAGATTGATCTCATAATTCACAAATGTATTCATACAGGCGAAAGACCATATACTTGTTCAGATTGTGAATACAAGAGTACAAAAAACAGTAATCTAATATTTCATAAACTTATCCATTCGGAGGAAAAGTCATATAAGTGTTCGGAATGTGATTACAAAGACGTGCGCAAGAGCAGTCTCTTAATTCACAATCCCATTCATTCAGGAGAAAACCCATATAAGTGTTCAGAATCTGATTAGAAAACTGCACGTCACAGTAATCTATAGCTCACAAGCGTATGGATTCAACAGATATGTCATATGAATGTACGGAAGGCGATTATAAAACAAACGGCAAACACAACCTGACTTGAATAAACACGCACGTCGTATGCATTCAGCAGAAAAAGTTTTGATCTATTCGGACACTATATATAAATTTGGGCAAGGTAACTATTTTAACGATTGATAAATTAATTGGGAATTAATTTTTCAATCATCTTGTACACATACACTTTGAGTAAACTATTTGTTATCTGTACAAACTAATATAAAACTAATAAATATGTAACATCTTCTTACATTACAAGTTACCATTCTCAAATTGGTCACATTATGAAATGAAAAATAATAAATCTTTATAGTATAGTAAACTTTTATAGTTATTGCTTTAAGCTTTTGTTTGCATCATTTTATTACTTAATTTAATTAAGTTACTAGTTAATTTATTAATTTTATTCAATTTTGTTTTATTTTCTCATTTAGCATTTCTGATATTCTATAAATTGTCTCCAATTAACTACAAGGAGTGTTTAAGACAACAAAAGAATTATCTCGTAAGTCACAAATGTACTCATTCAGGCGAAAGAACACATACTTGTTCAGAGTGTGAACACAAGAGTACAAAAAATAATAATCTCATACTTCATAAACATATCAATTCGGAGGAAAAGCCAAATAAGTGTTCGGAATGTATTTACAAAGCTGCGCGCAAGAGCAGTGTCTTAATTCTTAAACGCACTCATTCAGCAGAAAAACCATCCAAGTGATCAGAATGTGATTACAAGACTTTACATCAAAGTGATCGAATAGCTCACAAACATTCACATTCAACTGACAAACCATACGATTGTTCAGAATGCGATAATAGAACAAACCGCAAACGCAATCTGATTAAACATACACGTCGTATTCATTCAGAAAAGAAAGCTTTGAACTATTCGGACTCTAAGTATAAAACTGGACAAGGTAAAAATTTAACGAACGTTGATAAATTATGAAGGAATCAATTTATCAATCATCTTGTGAATGTACAATTTGAGTAAATTATTTGTTACATGTACCAACATGTACCAACTAATATAAAACTAATCGATATGTAACATGTAAGAAAATTGAAGAAAATAACTCCAAATAATGCAATTAGCATTCATTCAAAAACCGATCAAAAAACAACTAAATTACACATAAAAACGGATTTGATCTCACAAGGAAATCAAATTCAAAAATACGTTAGTTCTAAAAAAAATGGATTCATTTTAAACAGGAGTATTTTCAAGTGTTCAGAATCTGATTTTAATACTATACGAGAAACCTATTTAGTAAGACTAATGCATTCATATAGTTAAAAAGTTACATGAGTGTTTGGAGTGTAATCGCAATACAAACGTACTCATTCAGACGGACGACCATTACTTATTTACAGAGTGTGAACACAAGAGTACAAAAAATAATAATCTCATACTTCATAAAGATATCCATTAGGAGTAACAGCCAAATAAGTGTTCGGAATGTGATTAGAAAGCCTCGCACAAGAGCAATCTCTTAACTCACAAACGCACTCTTTCGAAAGAAATCGATAAGTGTTCAGAATGTGATAAGAAGAATGCACATCAGAGTGACCTAATAGCTTACAAGCTTATGCATTCAACAGACAAACCATATTAAGGTACGGAATGCGATTAAAAAACAAGCTGCAAACACAATCTGCTTAAACACGGACATCGTATTCATTCAGCAAAGAAAGGTTTGAACTACTTGGAACTACTTAAAAATAAAATTTGAGTAAACTATTTCTTATATGTCCTTACCAATTAATACAAAACTAATAAAAATGTAGTGAAGTCATCATTCTTAAATTGATCAGATTACCAAATGGCAAACAATAAGATTTTATACTTAAATGTTTTATGTCATTATAGTCATATGCCTATAATCATATGATAGTGATGAATTTAGATCGACCTGTTTAGTATTACAAACGCAATAATGTAGTCAAAAAACTATATAACTGTTTGGAGTGTGATTACAATATAAAACAAAAGATGATCTCATAATTCACAAACGTACTCATTCAGGCAAAGGGCCATATATTTGTTCACAGTGTGATCTCAAGAGTACAAAAAGTAATAATCTCATAGCTCATAAATGTATCCATTCGGAGGAAGAGCCATATAAGTGTTCGGAATGTGATTACATGAGCAATGTCTTAATTCACAAACGCACTCATTCAGGAGAAAAAAAACCATATAAATGTTCAGAAAGTGATTACAAGACTGCCAATCAGAGTAATGTGATTATAAAACAAACGCAAAACGCATTCTGATCAAACGCATTCTGATTATCTGATCATCTTGTAAAAATACATTTGAATAAACTATTCGTTACATATACCAAGTAATGTGAAACTAATCAATAAGTAACATCTTCTTGCATGAGTCAAGTCAACATTCTTAAATTGGTGAAATTCGGAAATGTGAATAATAAAGTAAAATTCTGTGTTTGTCATGGGATTAATTAAATCAATTTTATTTTTAATAAGAAATGAGAAGTTCTATTTAAGAAAATGGAAGAAAATACCTCCAAAAAATATATTTGTAATTAGTATTTATTCAAAAAACATCCGAAAATTCAAGAAACAACTGAATTACATTTAGAAACAGGAAATAAAAGAAGAGATAGAAGAGATAAAAACGATTAATGAAAATGAATCAACTGTAGAAGATAAATCAAAATTTTAGAGAATGAAATGTATGTTATGAATGATGGAAAATTAAGTATGGCAAAAATCTAAATTAGAAAGGAGCATTCCAAGTATGTCAATGTGAAAGAGGTAAAAGAACAAGTTAAGGACTTTCGTTCGGCTAAAACAGGAGACCAAACTGGTTTGGCGACTAACGAAATAACGCACAAAATGACTTACGAAAAAATAATTAAAGCAAACATCTATTCTATGGAGATATCATTCAAATGCACCACAAAGCAATAAGAACAAAATTTTAGGAAGCAGTAATTTTATGGATTTGATCTTACAACAAAGAAATTAAATTCAAATACACAATAATTATAAAAAAAAAATATTCATTTTAAACAGATGTCTTTTGATGTGTTCAGAATGTATTTTTAAAACTGTAAGAAAAACCAGTTTAATAAATAACAAATGTACTCATTCAGACGAAAGACAATATACTTGTTCAGAAGGTGAACACAAGAATACAAAAACTAGTAATCTCATAGTTCATGAATGTATCCAATCAGGAAAAAACCATGTAAGTGTTCCGAATACGATTACGCGACCGCGAAAGCGCATTCCCTTAATTCAATAATGCACTCATTCAGGAGAAAACCCATTAAGTGTTCAGAATGTGCATTCATTCAGCAAAAAAAACTTTGAACTATTTGGATTCTAAGCATAAATCTGGGCAAGGTAGCAATTTTTAACGACCAATAAATAAATTAATAGGGAATCAATTTATTAATCATCTTGTAAAAATACAATTTGAGTAAACTATTTGTTACATGTACCAACTAATATAAAACTACTCAATATGTAACATCTTCTTACATTAATCACTTGATGATCCTTAAATTGGTCAGATTATGAAATAACAAATAATTAATTTTTTTAATTAAATGCTGTATGTTATAATGATATGTATATAATTATATGATAGTGTTGAATTTAGATCGACTCATGAAATAACAGTTAACGCAGACATCGATTCTGTGGAAATAATATTCGCAATAAAAGCACATTCAAAGCAATTCCGTTCAAAGCAACGTCAACAAAGTTTTAGGAAACAGTAATTTTATGGATTTGATTTTAGAACAAAAAAAAATTCAAAAGCACGTTAATTCTAAAACAAAATTGATTCACTTTAAACAGAAGCGTTTTCAATAATTAAATTGAAAGTCATTTTAAAACTGTACAAGCAGTTTAGTAAAACACAAACGCATTCATAGAGTTAAAAAGCTATATGAGTGTTTGAAGTGTGATCACAATACAAAATAAAAAAATGAACTAATAATTCACACGAAAGACCATTTACTTGTACAGGGTGTGAATACAAAAGTACAAAAAATAGTATCATAGTTCATATCCATTCGGAGGAAAAGCTATATAAGTGTTCGGAATGTGATTATAAGACCACTGATAAAAGCAGTCTCTTAATTCACAAACGAAGTCAGTCAGGAGAAAAATTATTGAAGTGTTCAGAATGTGATTACAAAACTGTATATCAGAATGATCTTCTAGTTCACAAGCGTACGCATTCAACACACAAACCATATGAATGTTCCGAATGTGATAAGACAAACGGAAAACGCAATCTGATTAAATTCACACGTCGTATTCATTCAGCAAGATACAGCGTTTGAAGTATAAATCGACAAGGCAACAAGGCATTTATCGAACATTGATAAATTAATAGGGAATCAATCATCTTCTAAAAATACAATTTAAGTAAACTATTTGTTACATGTAAAACTAATCAATATGTAACTCTTTGTACAATTAGTTATGATTTTTAAATAGGTCAGATTATGAAATGAGAAATAATAAAATTTTATAGTAAAATGTTGTATGTTAGTATAGTCATATGTTTAGTCTGCGATCAGCTTTTTATTAACTGCTATTGCCATTGGTGGTACAATAAGCTAAAAATATATACTTGGTACATATATATTTACTGTATGAATGCAATGTAATGCTCTGTTGTTCGTGTCACAGTGCGTTCTATAGTCTCTAATTCATTTTAATAGCGCGACATACATGTCGGTTATGTTCTCTAATTTCTACTGTTATCCTCATAATTTTTACGATTGTTGTCATATTATGTTGTTTTTGTTGTAATACAACTACCAAACATATTATATTTTATTAGATCATTGTATTTTATATCATTTTTATATCAAATCTAATCCAGATTTCTAGAATAGATATTAACTGAGCCATGCGATGTTTTCCTAATGATTTGCTTATGAATATTAATTTAAACATTACTCCTGGATGAATAAAGGCTGTGCTTTTAACAAAATTCTTTTATTTGACATATGTTGAAATCTCAGAATTATTCATGCTACTTCAAAAATCTGTATTTCCAGTTTTGAAAAATAGTTTGAAAAATAGAAAATTTTTGCATATTCTAGGACATCATTACTACAATATGGCATCATTGTTTTTTTAATTTTCCATTTACATAAATTCTAGGATTCTGTATCTTTCGAATAAAGAAAACTTAAAAGGAATATCTGTAGTAGTTTTTGAGAAACTAAGAACGTGCAAAAGTAGTTGTTGCCAAAATAGTCATATATCCTTTTTCTTCCACCATTTCGTATCGGTTTTTCAAAGCCCTTAAACAAATCGCATTCTGAACATGCGATTTGTTAAGAAACTGCTTGCCACCTGCTTGCCAAATTTGAATGAAATCGGTTTAATAGGGTCCGACTTATTCGCGATGAGAAGCGAATTTCAGTAGTCAAACTAAAAACGACAGTCATCCACAGTCTCGTGCGGATTGCATTAAGAGGCGAGTGACAATGGTTTATATATGTCACGTGTAAATTTGGACATGGAGATGCGAATTGGGCCAGCATTCCCAAACTACTGTTGGTTGAGTAAACTCCCGACTCTTTCGGGGTCTTCTTAAAGACGGTAGAGCTTGAGGTATTTAAACAATGCAAGGTATTAATATGGATAGCTTTTACAGCAACTTCCTTAAACAGTGATAGCGTATAAGGTCTGTTAAATTTGTGAAACCTCTTGTCAGTGTGAAACTGCGAACAGCTTCAAAAAAAACAGGTTTTGTTTCACGGACGACTAAAATATTAAATCAATAATAAGAAATAAAACGATCGGGATTACTTTAAAAATCTATTTCGAAAACACCAATTATTTCTTCATCATCATCATCATCATCAAATAGCCTGTTTCTCGTCCACTGCTGAACGAGAAACAGGCCTCTCTCAATAATCCCCAATTTTAAATCGAGATTTATATTGAGAGGAAATTAGCCATTTCCTATCACGCTGGCCAGTGCGAGTAGATAGGAGGTCAAAGGAGGTCAATAGGAGGTCAATTATTTCTTAGTATTACAATAATAATTCTTCAAAATATCGACAAACGTATGATTCGATTAAAAGAAATACCGGTTCACTCCGATTGCAGTACAATAAATATCAAAACGTACACAATGTAGTTTCCCAGAAATATGGAAATAAATATATAATTTCCCTAATAACATGAGGGAGATGAGTTATTCGACAAATACAATTATAGGTACGACTGGCCGAACCTCTACGTAATTATGGAAAGTTGTGCAATAATTTTATAAGCATATCAATTTGTTCTTTCAAAGACACAGATTTATTTTCAAATTGAAACATCACATATATATATATATATTATTATTCTGATTAGTTTGTTAGCACATCGAAATAATGAAAGTTCTTTACTCGAATAATTGTTAATAATTTACTTTAGAAAATGAGCTGACTATCTAATTTCGCTAGTCAACATAAAATATAATAATATAAACAATGTTTAGTACTCACATTAATGATTGATTCTCCATCACACAAAATAAATGTCAACTGGTAATATGGTTAAAACAGAATAAATCAAAGAGCAAAATTCTCCACAAAATGGCGATAACATAGTATAAAGTGTAGTGAGTTTAGGATGATTTTTAAGCTTGGAAACTGTACAACAACTGGTGCTAGCCTCTAGGGATCGGCATATGTATATATATATACAGCTGCACAAAGCCTAGAGGTACCTGCGACTGGCCTGAAAAGGGGAGGGGCCACCTTGCGTCAATTCTGCCTATAGCGGTCATAGTGTTCCCACTCAAGCAAGTCTAATGTCTATATTCCTCTCATTCTAAAATCTAGAATACTCTCCTAGACGGTAGTATGTTCTTGGCCCTACCCCGAGTCTCCTCCGAAGATGCACGGAGCCGCCTGACTAATTTAATCCCCGGTGGTGCTGATGAAACTGTATGAGACGTCACTCGACGTATATTCTTATAAAAGCGGAGGGTTAATTGTTAAAGCTCTTATGGGTTACACCCAAACGACGTATGTTTATCATTAAATAGAGCGTCTGCCATGTGCACTCCCACCTACTGGATCTTGGGAGCGGCCAAAGTTATGGTTTAATATAGAAGTATGAGTTATGGTTGCCTCAAAAATGTTTAAATACGGAACTAATTAGAAATATGACATTTAAATTCGTATTTTCTAAGTTACGTAGACATTTCTATTGTTACATATGCCCCCCCCCCCCAAGTGCGACGAAATCTGGACGCCAGAATTCAAAAAATATAAACGGCATACCAATAGAAATGCAACTAAAAATATATTTCGACCAGAGAAACCTTTCGCATTACTAATATTCATTGGTATAATTGAAGGAGACCAGGCGAAAAAGAAACTTTATAATCGTCATTCAACCACACATCAGTGTTGTTTCAATTTACAGTAGTGCTATGACTATAATTACTTGTTGCATATTATGCATACATTTAATTCTACAACATTATTCAATATATTAATAATTTCTAAATATGATCCCTTGTTTTGCTGCCAAAACAATATGCGAACAATTATAAATGACTGATATAAGCGATATGTGAACCATCGCTTATATCAGTTTATTACTGCTGCATCTCGCTGACCTCCAGCATACCTATAGACACATCTACGCATTACTTCTAACATACACATAGACGTAGCTACATATTACTTGTATGGATGGGGACTGGGAAGGGCAATTAACATACAAGGGAAAAGAAGGAGGTAATAATAAATATGGCATAGATACATGTAAATATTGTTTTACGTTTTGGTTGTTGTTGGTCGACCTTTTTCTTCATCCTCAACGGTCTCTCTTCCCCCCTTAAAGGTCTTATGACAGACAAAAACCTGGGATCTGGGTATTCTGAGTAATGCATTCAGCTGCGTACGCTGTTCTCAACATTACCAGAGTCTCCGACCCAGATTTCGCGAGCCTAACACAAAATTATATTGCGTGCCGTTCCTCGATCAACCGAGGCATTTTGCTTTGTGAAAGTACACCTACACAACGTCTCACGCGATAAGCGATCTGCTTCGTAACACTGCTCGAAGCAAACTACGGTTTAGTGCCTGTCGTTGGTAAGGCTTTCTACCAGCTTCCCCCACCATTAGTTTTCCTGCACGGCGCGAGAGCGCGCAGTGCCAGGCCCAGCCTGGTTCCATTCAGGACAGACCCTGTACGTCTGAAAAGGGGAGATTGACTTGACGGTTAATACCGTGTCCAAACAACTGGGTTTAGAGGAAACACGGCAAAGTCAACTATTGGATGACTCAAGCAGTGATAGGATACGGGTGCTTCGCATCGTATATAAGCCGCATCGGCAAATTAATAACGCGAGGCTGCCAGCACTGCAGGGGTATGTTGATGATGCTGAGCACACCCTGTTTGTGTGTGAGATGCTTAAGTAACAAATATTAAGAGCGGAAATGCAGCTGGGAAGGAGTATGGAAGTTGGGAAGATTGTCAAGACAATGTTAGAGAACGAGGGGAAGTGTAATATAGTAGCTGACTTTTTTCGACGTATTCTTCGAACAAAGGAAGCTGTTGAAAGGGCAAGAGGTAGGTGATATTGGTTTGAAATAGGAACTGTGATAGCTGGTAATGAGTAAGAGGCACTATACACAGGAAGATAGCGCTGGTCTGATGAGCATAATGGAACTAGCAAAGGAAGGTTTAGTAGGATAAGGCGCCCGAGGATGAGTATTCTGAGTAATACCAACGCGGGTCCAAAATACTCGAAGGGGTAAAGCGGTGAAAGCGGAGGGTTAATTGTTAAAGCTCTTATGGGTTACACCCAAAAGACGTATGTTTATCATTAAATACAGCGTTGCCATGTGTACTCCAATCTACTGGATCTTGGGAGAGGCCAAAGTTATGGTTTAATATAGAAGTATGAGTTATGGTTGCCTCAAAAATGTTTAAATACGGAACTAATTAGAAATATGACATTTAAATTCGTATTTTCTAAGTTACGTAGACATTTCTATTGTTACATATGCCCCCCCCCCCCAAGTGCGACGAAATCTGGACGCCAGAATTCAAAAAATATAAACGGCATACCAATAGAAATGCAACTAAAAATATATTTCGACCAGAGAAACCTTTCGCATTATTAATATTCATTGGTATAATTGAAGGACGACCAGGCGAAAAAGAAACTTTATAATCGTCATTCAACCACACATCAGTGCTGTTTCAATTAACAGTAGTGCTATGACTATAATTACTTGTCGCATATTATGCATACATTACTTAATTCTAAAACATTATTCAATGTATTAATAATTTCTAAATATGATCCCTTGTTTTGCTGACAAAACAATTGCGACCAATTATAAATGACCAAAAACATATGTGAACAATCGCTTATATTAGTTTATTACTGCTGCAGCTCGCTGACCTCCAGCATACCTGTAGACACATCTACGCATTACTTGTAAGATACACATAGAAATACATATTACTTGTATGGATGGGGACTGGGAAGGCCAATTAACATATAAGGGAAAAGAAGGAGAAATAATAAATATGCCATAGATATAGTTACGTAGAGATAGATATAGTCACGTATAGATATAGATATAGTTACGTATTGTCTAAGTTACGTAGACATTTCTATCGTTACATATGCCCCCCCCCCCCCCCCCGCGGCCACCCCACGAGGCAGTGAAACCCTTAGCCCTTTTCAAATCACTTCGCACAATTGAAG
>WYDF02001969.1:0-14084 GCA_009867245.2 Adranes taylori
ATGCAGCATTCGTACGTACTACAAAAGTACTAACTATCTCACTCGCACATAAATGCTAGTCATATATATAAAATCAAGAGCGTTCCAGATACACAGACAGACGGACAAAGCTAGACGTTTATATGTAAGTATATATAATATATATATATATGACCAATCAACCCTGAAATTTGGCATACATATATATTTTTTCAGGGAGAAGGATTTTATGCTATGCACATTGTTGTAACTCTCCACTAGATGGACTGCAGTACATCAACTTCTACATCGTTCAAACAATCGTGATGAAAATTTATATACGTAGGTATTTGAGTACGATAAATATTTTTATGCAATCCACTTTGTTGTAACTCACCACTAGATAGCGCTGCACCACATAAACTTCTAGACCGTTCAACCGATCGCCATAAAAATTTATATACATTGGTGTTTGAGTACGATAAATATTTTTATGCTATCCACATTGTGCTGGCCGCGGCAATTAGACCACGCCGCGGCGAAACTGAGGCAATTATGGCATGGCGCTGGCCACGGCGAAGCCGCGGCAATTAGAACATTTCGCTACCCGCGGCAAAGCCGCGGCCGTAGGCCGATGTAATTAAGCCATGTGCACGCCGCGGAAAATCCGCGGCAATGTAGACACCAGAGTTGTCCGCGTCGTAGGCAAATATGGGGACCAGGTGGCAGGCAAAACGTTTGCCGGTTCCGCTAGTACAATATAACGGAGAGTTAGTTATACAGATTCTATGAGGAACCAAGTATATAAGTAGAAGTAAGAAAAGGAAAACGTCGATGTGCAGGACACCTGGCGTGTAAGAAGAGGTAACGAGCGGAACGCTAGGTATTCCATTAACATCCTGCAAGAACAAAACAGCAAGGTCAACCACATAAAAGGTGGCCTGAAAGATGGAAGATGACAAAGTTCGTGGATGGAGACGGTTTGCTCTTAGACTGTGAAACATGGATTAAGCTGATTAGGATGACTCAGATTTATGACTCAGAGTACAGGCTTTCCGCATTATTACTGTTTTCTTATTATTATAATCACGCCGCTTATATTTTGTTTTGTTTATGAGAGAATCGCTATTGTTTATTTAACCGCCATTGTTACGTCACGAATTTAATTTGACAATTATGTATTTGCTTATTGATGGCATTGGATTATGCATTTATATTTCTTTCTTTGTTTATATTGTCTAGAAGAACAATAGGCGTTATTTTGTTAAATCGTTAAATGCTGTTTCATTAATTTCATTAGCAGTAGAATTTTTTAAGCTGCCCACAAGAACACAAACTACTAGACTACTAACTCGTACTCGTAGCTAGTGGTGCCCTCAGTAAGCCACTGAGAACCGAAGGAACAATAAGATCAGGTACTAACGTGCGGTCTCACGTTAAACTGAACTGGCGCTCACGCCACGAGAATACATACTTCCGAAGGATATAATATTCTGTAAATATAAGATATATGTTTGCGCCATCTGTGACAGTCGCTAGGGCTCTCCATTAGCAGTGTCGCGAGCAAAAGTCTTCATCATTGCCATCATCAACAGCAATCGAAAAGAAGCGCACCCTCCATACGCGACTTATGACAATAAATATGTTGTTGCTTTTTGACTCATACAACCTCTTTCGGTAAGAACGTGGGTAGTTCGTTTAGTTGGTGTTGCGTAGATGACGTTAAAATGATAAATCTGTAGGGCTGTAGCGCCGATTATTAACTAAAGTAAATGCGTGATAAAGTAAATGCGTGCGTAATAAATGCGTGACGTAAGTTTGGTAAATAGAGAAAAGAATATGTTATGAAGTAGTCTTCAAAAGAGTTTCTCGTGACATGTTAAAAGTACGTGAATCAGAACTTATTGAAAAATAACTGGAGAGATGCAACATATGAAAGCTACGGTACCGTCGTCTGCATGCGAACAATTACTGGTCGATTACTATCTCAAAATTACAAGACAATTTTATGGTCTCAGAACTGGTGATTTGTAAAAACGGTTTACAAACAAGCCAGTCAAACCAAATTCCTATACCACTAGTAGACCAAAAGAAAAGAGCAAACAGGTTTCATGAAAAAACATGTTGGGCTAAACAAGTATACAACCTGTGAGCTTCTATATGTTTACGGCTAAGGAAATTTAAAACGAAAACTTAGGTGGAATTTTGGAAAAACTGAATTTTGATGAATTAACAATTTATGATATTGATGAGATCGGCACACAAGAAAAATCAAGGACAAATATTCCAGACGCAGGAATATGGTTTACTTCGAGAAAAATGTATATGAAACACATTGAAATTGAATATTTTTTTTTTGAATTACGCCCATTTTGCATTATGTTTAACATTTCAAATCCTTATAACATCTAAAATAAGACTTTCAGATAGTTGTATAATTGGCATTTATAAATCAAAAGCAGCTCCAGCTGGTTACCTTAGAGTGGAGGTAATGAGCAAGATTAATAAAAGTGGAGTATAAAATATTATAATGACATGTATTGAAAAAATAAAGGATTAAATTAAGTCAAATCTAGATGCAAGTAAATTCTAATTGCAATAAAAGTTCTCTAATACACGCAAAAATTTCGAACACAGGTGTTCCATAGAATGCAACTGCATTGCATTCAACTGAGGCTCCAACTGATCTGGAGCCGCAGTTATGGTGACATTCTTGTGTACTCTATAAGTGGACATTTCTGGAGCTTAAAGATAGGTTGGCATAGAGTTTAGTAGTATGTGATTCCCATTGTTCTAATTAAAAAGTTCCAATTTTAAATTATATCTATAGTCAGTGCAGCAACAAAGCATCACAAGTTGGTACCCTCATCTAATATCTTTCTAATTATTCATTAAACTAAAATAATGCAGGAACTGATCGAATTTGCAAACCCTAATTGGGACAAACATGTTTAATTTTTATGTTAATTATATTTTATTAAATCAAAATACTTTCTTTAATTCAAACGCGATAAGTTACAATCATTTTCAGTAAGTTCTGATACTCCTAAATTATTTCTGTAAATACCCCCACGTCGCCATGCATTAAAAACGGGTTGTGACAATAATATAGCGTGTTTCTCTAAATATTTCTTTAATATTAACAGAAACACGGTATTAGATATTAAGGTTTTATGGTGGGTTAGGGGGGGGGGGGTGATTATCCTTCCTATCGATCCACGCCTGGAAAAATGCTATATTGATTATATAATAAATTTTCTCTTAAGATCAATTTCTTTGTAAATAATTGGCATAGAAATTCTATAACAGTATATCTACAAAGGAAAGTTGTTTCTCTGCATGTTAAAAAATTTTTGTGATTACCATTTCCAACTTCCAATTAAATGATTGTTTTTTGGAAAGTGTAATTGGATAAATTAAATTAATTTCGTAAGTACGTAATTCTGACTAGTTGAGAATTTAATTTTCATTTAAGACTTTTGTATACAAAATTGTCATAATTATTAGTATCCACCATTTAGTATGAAATAAACAATGGATATTGTATAAAATAAAAACATAAAAAGAAAACATAGAAAATCAAATATAAATGTGCAATTAAACAATTAAACTCTTTGGTGTGTATGACGTAAGCTAAACTTAAATTAATTAAAAAATAACTAGATACATTCATAAAAAAATATTCAAAATAATAAAGTCAGTTATAGTAACATAAATAATAAATATGAACAACATTTCGTATTTAATTTGAGACCATAAATTAGTTATTTCTACTCATTTGTCGTTCAGCTTTGCTTGTTTTTATATATACTAATATTATATACAAATTACTTAATACATATGTAAAAAAAATTAAATTAATGACATGAATTTTATAAATTATATTTATGCGAGCACAATATTTACAATAATATTTACATAAAATTGTTTGAAAAGTATTTTAAATATAGTTTACAAAAGTGTTGAAATTCTATATATTCTTATTTTTTGATACTTCATCTTAAAACGAAGTACAGAAAATAAAAAACCTTGACTTATATCGGGTTTGGGATATTAGTACTTTAAGGGAATGTAAAAAAATTGGGACAATTCGGCTAGGTACTACTCTGTAAGGAGTGTAATCTCACTCCTTAATACTGTAAGGAGTGAGAATTTAATTTAAAAGAGTGTACTTATATGCTTGATGCAAATATATAAATGCTAAAAAAAAGCAAATATATTTTTGGCGAATTGTACAGGTACGATGTTAAATACCTGAGCATTCACCATTAATCGATATGATGGTATAAAGGCTGGGCCATTGGCTGGTTTCTTTTTGAATAAAACATTCTTGGCAACACCTAAGCACTTGAAATTTGTTTCAGATATTTAGAGGAAAATCCCTCAATACGAAATGAACAGAGTTCGGATTAAACAACGGTGTAAAATACTGAAAACTTGCCAGAATTCTGTTGTGCAAGCAGTGCGAATTTTGAAAAGTAATTTCGGTCGAAGTACAACCGCGGCTGCTGCACGCAGGTTTGTAAAATTGCCATGCTAATTGATAATACAAGTTGCAAGTATTGCTGCTGTTCCTTAAAATGTGCGCCTAAACTCGAGAACCTCCACACGCCACAGATCTCAGCAACTGAACATTAGCCGCACTAGCCTAAGGAGAATTATGCATAAAGAAATTGTATTATTCGCTTATAAGGGACAACTTACGTAGGCATTGAAACAAAATGACTACACGTTTCGATATCAATTCTCTGTTTGGACTGGGAGTTGATAAGCTGGGAGTCGATTTTGTTAAAAAAAATCATGGTGAGTTTCAGGTGAGTTATGTAAAGAAGCAAACTTGTCGCATTTGGGGCTCAAAATCGTTAAGACACATAGTCGTTGAGAAGCTAATGCATCCTCATTCTCAGTGTGGTCATTGGAGGTCAAAGATCAAGGTGGCAATAGCGTTACGGTCAACGGAGAGGGATACAAATGCATTATAATCGACCGTTTTTGGCCTACATAAAACGAATTCGAAGGGTTAAAACATATTCTGGAGCGCACATTGATTCTGACCACATTCTCCTAGCCGGAATAATTAGGTTTCAACTGAAACGCATTCAAACTTAAACATAATAAAACAAATAGTTCTCAGCTATCAAAGAATACAGAAAACCTCAGAGAGATAAGCGAAGGACTTAGTCAACAGATAGAACACACAACTGAGGGTGTCATCTCAACAGAAGAAACTTTGGAATACCTTAAGAACATCTGTATTGAAATCCAAAGGAAACACCTCAATATGATTGCAATCACAAGCAGAAAACAGTGGATGACAAAAAATTTGCTCCAGGTTATATGAACAAAAGGAGGGAATATAAAAACTAAGGAGAATTGGATGGGAGAACGATACCAGGAAGTGGAAGAATTACAACACAAACACGACTATTATAAAATGTAGAAGATAGTCAAAACAGACAGAAAGGTTTTACGACACCGACACATTTAATAAGACACAATAACCACATATTAACACAACAAGGAGAATTGGAAGGGAAGTGGGTCAGATATATCGAAGATATGCTATCGATTTACCAGAGATCGCTTACAATCAGTTCTTCTTGAACATACTACCAACAGACGATGAGAATATCTAAGACAAGCAAAAGTTGATAAAACCTCAGGATCTGACTGTGTGTACACAGAAATGATGAAACTCCTGATGAATCATGATAAGATTTTATGAATGAGTAATTCAAGTAACTCCACCTATTAAACGAGGAACATCCCAAAAGATTGGCTTGAGTCGTCTATGTGCCACTGCCAAAATAACCGAACGCCACTATTAGAGAATGATGAGTCACGCCTTGAAACTAACGCTCAAAATTATTCAGCATAGAAAACGAAATAGATGCGAATAGGATATCAGCCAAGAACACTTCGGTTTTAGACGACTTGGAACCCTACGCGTCGGTTTTAGACGACTTGGAACTCGAGAAGCACTGTTCAGTCTGAGCTATAAAAATGTAGAGATCAGACATGTGTCTATGTTTCATAGAGTATGAACAAGCCTTTGATCTGGTTAAACACATGCACTTAATTAACACTCTTCAAAATATAGAGCTCGACGCAAAGATTTATTAGAAATTTGGACTGGGAACAAATGGCATCGATACAAATCAATAACAGCAAAACCAATGAAATACGGTTTTCAAGTCAATGAGAGTATCATCAATAATTTGAGGTATGCCGGCTAAACTGTAAAAGGGGCAGGTACAGGAGAGGGCCTTCAGCGCCTTAGTTAGGGAGGATGACAAATTGAGTAGTGAGAATTATTCAAGATCACCAAAGTTCAACAAATTATCTAAATTTCAAAGTTGAGACACGAACCCGCATTATTATAGCTAAAGCGATATTCCTTAGAATGAAACATTTCCTGACAGATGCCACGCTTTCCTTAAACACCAGCCATCGCTTTGTAAAGGTATATGTGTACCTGGTGTTTTTGTATGGAATGGAAGGGTGGAATCTAGGCTTGAGCTCGATGAATCACTTAGACGCATTCAAAATGTGGCTGATGCGTAGGGTTCTGAACATCCCATGGGCGAAACATGTTAGTAATGAGGAAGTACTATTGAGTTTGCTAGGGGCATATATACAAGGCTCCAAGATATGATTTGTTTCTATTATGAAAATTGAGTAAAAAAGGGAGGTACTGGACGTCAACAGTGGTCATGTTTGAAGAATAGTCGGGACTGGACCCGTACTAGGGACACTCACACATTGCTAATAACTGCCTGGCTTTAGTAATGAAGATAGCACTAGAGGAGAAGATAAAACTACAAATGTTTCTATAAATTGGATAATAATCAGGTCCTGTTATTTATAAATTTACGGAATCAAATCAAGTAAAAACCATTTCATCTTCACCATTAATGTACAGTATTTTTATTCGATTAGATCTTGGTGAAGATACACATATGTATGCGCAGGTATCAATTACAAGTGGATTTCTGGAATAAGTTTACTTGATACTTACAGTATTTAAACAAATAATTATTAGTACAATTACAGCTTGACTCAAATTTCAGGGGAGACAAAGGGTTGAGACACCACTTTGCATAAGCGCATAAACACCTTTTTGCATTAGCGCCCATATGTCGAATAATGGAAAATCATTGAATTGTGCTAGTAATTTTCAACTGCCATACATAATACTACTGCTTCATCCTGAAGTAAATAGCCAAATAATGCTTTGCAAGTTGCATTGTCTAGATTTAATTGAAAATTTTTGTGTTGCCTTAAAAAAGTCTTTAAAAAAGTGTGAATATACATCATAAATATAAGGGTCTCAGTATATAATTATTAAAAGGAAAAAAGTATTTTTATTTCTGAAACTAGAATTTGATATCAGAGATCGAATGTACAATTAAAAATTTTTCTTCATAACTAACAAATTTTGCAAACATATTTAGACAATTTCTTTTCTTAATTAGTTTATATTTAAACATTTGTGATGATAGATTTTCCGAACCTTGTAGTTCTAATATTGTTATCTCAAGAATAAGGACATGTCTAATAATTCAATCAAATTTCAAACATGCAAGGATTAGTTTATCAATATGCTATTTAATTGAATTGTTTATACAATTCCATTATTATCTATCCATTTAGTAAAGTTGCTTATTGGTAGAAAAGATAAGTATATCTAATTCTATCTGTTTAACATCAATATATGATATATGTCAAATTTGACATAAAGGTGGCTTCTTTCCAGAATATATTAGGATTCATATTTTAGATCAAACTTAATGTTTTTAGAATGAAATGTGTTCCAATATAGTTACTTTGCAAATTTTGCTCTTTTTCCATAGAAAGTATTATTTACGATATTAATGTAAATTTGCAAGGCTTATTGCTTTACTTATTATTTTATATTTGATTGTTATTTTATATTTATTATTTTATAAGCAGAGATTGTTGTAGAGAAGAACGAGAACACGGAGATCATCCAGAACTTTTACCAAAGACTGTACAATCAGTCAATTCCACCCCCCAGATCACCCGAATAAAGGAAAACACAGAGTCCAGAATGTGGGATCCAAAGAGTTAAAAGCGATTGATGGGCTAGAACTGGGGGAGCGGCGATGAAGCAACTGAGAAACTATAAAGCGCCAGAGGAGGATCGGATTACAAGCGAAATGTTTAAAATCGGCTGAGAGGCACTAGAAAATGCAATTCTGGTACTTTTGAAGAAGTGTCTTCAGAAAGGCGAAATCCCGGAAGCGTGGTTATCCTATTCCCCAAGAAAGGCGACCATGCGAAAACGGAGAACTGCGAACCCATCAGTTTGCTATTCGTATTGAACAAGCTATTGACCAAAATTATAACAACCGAACCCATGAATTAAACTTTTACCAGCCTATGGAACAAGCTGGATTTAGGAAAGAATTCAGCACGACTGTTCAAATACAAACACTGTGCATATTGATCGAGAAGTGTAATTAGTACAATATTCTTCTACACCTGGCCTTTGTGGACTATCAAAAATCCTTTAACTCCATCGAAACTTGGGCAGTGCTTGAAGCATCAACTGCAGGTATCCTCCTAATCAAATAAATCTACGAACACGCTGCGTTACAAGACAGGATGGACGAGAGTCCTACAGGAATTAGAAGAAGCCTACCAAGCAGCAGGTCTGAAAATATCCCTACAAAAACAAAAAATATGAGCCGCAGCAACATACAGGTTGTTAACGACAATCACACCCTCGGAAAAGTGGATGAATATATATATATATATCTAGGACACAACATCAAAATGAGGCAGGACAACCAATCAGCAGAGATCACGAGACGTGTCGCTTGTCTAGAGCAGCTGTGGACAAACTCAGTTACATCCTGAGTACCAAAGATTCCTATAAACCTCAAGAGAAACGTATATAACACATGTGTCTTGTCCGTTGCAATGTAAGGGGTCGAAACATCGACTCCCATGAAGAGCAGCGCTAACCGACTTTGGCTCAGATAATGAGCGATAGAGCAATCAATGTTAGGGATCAGTTTGAGACATCGAATCCGGAGCGAGGAAATTAGAAGGAGAACGGTAATCATAGATATGGTGAAATGAGTGGCAAGTTTGAAATGACAGTGGGTGGGTCACGTGGCGAGATATAATGTTAAGTGGACCAAGACCTTGATGAAATGGAGACCATGGGAGTTGTAGAGAGATGGGAGAGATGATATCCAGCGCTACGAGGGGAAGAACTGCATTTGACTGCTCAGGGGAGAAATACGTGGAAACAAATGGAAGGGATCTATGTCCAGAAGCGGATGCTTACAGGCTGAAGAAGAAGAAGAAGATTATTTTATTTAAAAATCATTAATGAACTAGAAATAGAGAGAAATTCTCGTTTCACCAAAATATTTGTAAATATTGATTAAATAAATATTGCTTTCTCGGATGTAACATATTTATGCCATTATTGTTTTCCTATCTCTTTTTGGAACACATTTCCTTTTGCTATAGATTTCAATTCATCAAAGTAGCCAAAAAAATTGGCAAAACTAAAGTAATTGGTACAAAAAAATTGATCGGAAACTGGACAACTATGGTTTATGGAAAATTGATTAAATCTGTCGACGTTTCGACTTCAGGACTTCAGGGTCATTAACAGGATTTCATAATCTTAAACATTATTGTTCACATTAAAATTTGTTGAATGTAGTAACTAAGACTATAATATATCGCAACGAAGAAACTAATTAGATGTTAGTTCTTCTTGGATAATGCCTGATGTTAATGTTGCAATATAGAATAGTCCTTGTTCCAACTTTTAACAAATTTTAATGTCAAAAATAATTTTTTTGAATATTTGAAGACCTTGCAGCCTTGATGAAGACATAATGAAGACCTTGCAGCCTTCAGATCGAAACGTCGACAGGTGTAATCAATTTTAATAAACCAAAGCTGTCCAATTTCCAATGAATTTTTATTTATCAATTAACTGAAAGATTGGACGGGAAAAACAATTTATGATTAGTAGAATTGAATTGAACATTTTAAGGATGTACAAATTTTGTTTCATAAATTGTTAATTTTATTGTTTTCTTTCGACGCTCGACTTCTGTTGATTACTGTTAAATAAAATTCCTAGGGTTTGGTGCACTTAATTGAATAAATGAAGATTTGGAACACTTGGATTAAATTTAAATAAAATGTGAGCTCCCAATACTCAGATGTACTTTAGTATTCAAACTTCCTAGGATTTGGTCTAATTGTTTTTATTGTATTTCTACAAATTTCTGACATTTCGATAGTTACCATCATCAGGACTCTTTATTAAAGGGCACATTACTACATTGCTAATATGCAACAATGTAATAATTAGTAGAGCTCTGATAAGTTAATACAATAAGATCAATTAAAATACATGTCAGAAAAATTATTATTTAATTTGATAAATCAAAATTATACTTTTTCGTTGAATTTTACTTTATTTTTTCTACCGGTTTCGCTTAGTACATCTTCAGACAGAAATAAAATAATTTTATTTAATAACTTAGTATCTGAACTTATCTTATAAAATGAAACGACTATTATTGTATTGCCAAATATAGGAAATTTTTAAAATCTATATTGGACATACTAAATTGAAATGATTAAGAAGATAATATAATACTTGACATGTCCTGATTATAGAAATAATGTTAGATACGGTATATTACTACATACTTCTCATAAGAATTAAAATCGATCATTCAGTTAATTCGCCATCTATTAGATAAATTTTCTAACAGAGATTTAAATCAGCACTGCCACTAAAAATTCCTGCATTCTCGGCTTCCGTTTTCAAGCAGGCCGCACTGCCGCTTTCTGTTGGCGAATTAGCCGACGCAAGCGAATTTGCTCTTGTCGCCGCTAGAGGACTCCGACTGTTTGGTTCTTGTTGCTGTTGTGTGATCGCACCTGTGTGATGTATATTAGGTTGCATATGCTGTGCGCTTGATACAAGAGCGTGATGATGCGTATGTTGTAAATTAACATGCTGATGATGATGGTGTGAGTGGTTATTGGTCGTCGAATGGATGATTTCGTGATGGACGCCGGGAGTTGTAGAGGCGGTAGGCGGCGTCGGGATGCTATGATGTGTCGTTGATGATGTGGCGTCGCTCGGTGTGTTGTTATTGGTTTGGTAATAATATGCGGCGGAATCTGGAAGTAGAGACATTTATTATTAAATTAATATTAAATGTTCAGACATACTGCTAACAGAGCGGTTAAAAATTTCATTAACAAACTAAATAAAATGAATAAATTATGGTCAAAATAATATAATTTAGAACAAGTTTGGTAATACCAACAATGGTGTAAAAAGTTATGAGGTGTAAGAGCCAAAGCCAAATCTTTTGGGAGCCCTCTACTTCGATAAAAAATAGATTATAGAAAAAAGTGTACTTGAAATTTTTCATTAAATAAACATTTTCTCGACAGATAGTGGTCATTTACTGGTGGCACAATGCGTCCGGGTACCTAGGACACGACCCCAGATAATCATTGTTTGCAAAATAATTTCATATTTAAACAATGAATATTACATTGAAATATTAAATGATATAAATTTTATTAGTCACTAAGTACATCTTTAATGATATAATAAATACAGTACGTTCCCGATAACCTGACAAATGTTTTGCTACAATGGTGTCGGATTATAGTGCAGATTGCGACCTCTTGCTTGTAGTCCGGAACGTGAAAAGGAGTAACTTGTAATCCGACAAAATATAATAATGGTGCGATAAAATAGATAGTATACACATTTCCAAGGAACATATACTCACTACATAGATAATTTGAGTAAAAGAAAATGGATAAATAAATACATAAATTTATCTTGTATGCAAATATTCTTCAACTTCTATTTGTATCGCATTTTTTGCTGTCAGTTGTTGAGTAGCTACGATGATTTCGTCATTATCTTGATATATCATTGGGGTAAATACTTGGTTAATAATCTCATTATCAGACATGTGTTGAAATACACTTCCTTCTTCTTCCATTCCACGGTACCAGATTTCCAAATTTTCTGAAGTAATCTGCTTTTTGCCAACGACTTGCTCCATGACTTCCGAAGTGACACTGCTTTTGGGGAGCGCCGGGAGTGGCGACGATTTCTGGCCATAAGTTCTTTCATATCGATGTGTAGCTGATGGGGGCAATAAATTCCAATACTGACAAAGGGTGAAAACCAAGTCTTTTATATTGAACTCTTTTAATGTATTTTGATATAGCCATCAGCAGCAGTTTCTTTGTAGCCTTGCCTGACCAACTGAATGATGTGCTGATCCATTGGTTGGATGAGTACAGTTTGGTGGAAGAAACATTGCTGTGATACATTTATCCTAAGTTGTCAGTTCATCCTTGGAGCTTTATCGAGAAATCAAGGCATTATCGAGAAGCAGCAACGCCTTTGCAAGAAAATTATGATCTTTCAACAATTTCCTAATTTTTAACGCAAACCTTCATCAAACCACTTTCTGGAAAGGTCTTCTGTCTTCCACGCGCTTTTTTACCCGTAACAGTGTACTGGTAAAGCAATGTTTTTGAGTGCACGTGGATTTTTTGATTTTCCAATGTGCACCAACTTTAGCGTGTGTGTTCTCGAAGCATTAGCACACGGTAATATGGTTATACGTTCTTTGCTCACTTTACGTCCAGCTACAGATTTCATCATATGAAGCAAACGTTTCGTTGGGTATTACACAGCAAAAAAGCTCTGATTCATCTGCAGTGTATACCTATGAAGGGCTAAGACCTAAACCTTTCACTTTTTCTAAAAATCTCAATTTAAATGGCTTTACCCAGGATGCGTAATTAGTGAGTTTTTCTCCTGTTATCGTCATCAGATGTATTCCGTGACAACTTTTGAAGCATTCCAACCATACCTTGCTAGCTACGAAGTCGTCTGGTTTTGTTATCACCATGTAAAACTACTTTGCTTTCATGGCCAATATGTGCCCAGAAATAGATGTATTCCTCTTTCTGTCCTGATGTAACCACATATAAAAAGCGTCGTCCGCCTCAAGATGTTCAGGTTTCTTGAGGGTTTTCTTCTTGCCTGATCCATAGTCAGTGGTAGACACGAACTTTTGAATGTTCTCGCGGTTCTTTTTAATATCATAAATTGTGGAACATCCTACGCCAACACGATAACTTACAAGAAGATTTATCACTTTTTTCTTTAATAGTTAATGTTTTGTGCTGTCCTTTTTGGGTTTGAGAAGCCGGAAGTGGTATATATTACAAATTGGAAAGGCGGATTACAGAGTGGGCCTGATAAGGCAGTGACCAGATTACCGCGGATAAATGCATGTGCAACTTTTGAAATCCTATAGACGATTACTATAAAATTGATTTTAAAAACAATTTTACTCACTACACAACAGTATTGTAAAATCGGAGAAACCTGCAGTACTCACTTTTCTGCATACATTATTTACCAGTGATTCTGATTATACATAGTCTGAGACATATATACACAGGAACTTCTGCTCTTTTACCCGCTGAGTTGATGAACCATTGAGTTTTATCAAGGAGGACCCATCATATTTCCCGTTGTGAACATTATTAAATAGTACAAATGATGCTTATTTGGTGTTGAAAGGAGTTTGTTTGATTCGCACCACCTCCTCATTTTATTAACTGAGGCGTTCATTAAATTTGTTAGAGCCATTTGACCAGCAATATAGTTAAATTGCCGCGGCCGGCGACATGGTCAAATTGCCGCGGCCGGCAACATGGTCAAATTGCTGCGGTCGGCGACATTTCCGCGTCTTTGCCGCTGACAGAGTTCTGGTCAATTTGCCGTGGCCAGCGACATGGTCTAATTGCCGCGGCCGGACGGTCGTAGGCTGTACGATAATAAATACAGTACTGTTTGCCAACAACCTTATCATTCCTTTAATAATATTATTAACTTTGGGGAATCCCGGAACGGCCACGACTCTACTGTTTGTAAATAGAGCGCAGGATAATATAGGTCGTCCAAACATATGCACATAGCGAGTTTTTGCGGTAGTTCCCTACAGTCTACACCAAACGTATCGAGGCACGACGACGAGAATAAATAATAAACGAATAAAATGTAT
>WYDF02001980.1:0-14082 GCA_009867245.2 Adranes taylori
AAATAAATCAGACAAAACTTTTTTTTACTAAACATGCATAATAAATAATAAATGTTGGGAGTTGGGATTCTCCTCTGGCCGGGGGCCCCTTCCGGCTGGGGGCCCGTGGCATTTTGCCGACTTGCCACCCTGTAGTTACGCCACTGTGTGGCGCACAGGTTAGAAGTATACATTCTACTAGGTGTCGTGAAAAGGAATACTATAGGCACGTAACACAGTGAAGCTGTTGCGGTTTACTGTTGCTGAGCGACTACCACTAAGCCTGTGGCACACAGGTTAGAGGTATATACTCTAGTAGGTGCAGTGAAAAAGAATACTATAGGCGGGTAACACACTGAGGCGCACCGTTCTTACTGTCGCCGAGCAACTACAATTAACCCTGTGGCGCACATGTATAGGTTGATAGAAGGGTTCGAAGAGAAAAAAGCTTTGGCATGTTTTGGCATTGTGCTGGCTTGGCTTCGCCGCTCCGTTGCTGGCTGCTGCTGCTGGACGGCTTGTCTTCGAGTTCGCAAAATTGTAACTAAATCATTATGCCTAATAATCTCGCTATTTATAGACGGGAGCCTTCGCTCAACTTTTGCTATTGTTATAGGGTCCATGTGGAGCAACCAGAGGACATTTTATTTCCCGACACGATCTACCTCATAGAATCCTATGCAAATTACGGTATCAATTCCACTCTACGTGGAACACATAATTACTCTCACATTCCTCTCTCTTAGCGGTAAACATAAGTAGTGTGTGTGCTACAATGACAGTAAAGCAAGGGACAGTTTATCTCTCGCTCTCTCGCTCTCTCTCTCTCTCTGCTACATGCAATTAATGGGTGATCAATTTAATTCCCCTACTCTCATACGTACGCTGAGTGATATGGTACAGCCAAAACGCGTTTTATTAATACATAGTAGCAGAACACATCTTTGTTTATCTATTTAATAGAAAATACTTCTCATCTACCAGTTACAACAATAATAATATTTGTTTATATATTTAATATTTGTAGATACGGATTGAGTAATAATTTTTATTTATTTATAATAAACGATTAATTAATTTAGGGATACTTTAACTTCTCAGTAACATGCTTTGTTACAATAGAATTTAAAAAAAAATCAAAAATGCACCTCCTCTTGTCAAGTATTCCTTTTTTGTTATATAAAGAGCGAATATCACAGCAGCCCCTTGCTTTGCCGCCAATTTAGTTCACTGGTTTTTGTCGCGTTTAGAAATCAGTGCTTTTATCAAATGAGTTACCTCGCTTACCTTCATCCGTACAGATCTGCCACTGTACGGAGTCCATTCTATATGGCCTTTAACAACGCCACTCCAGTCTATAAATCGTAGGTCTACTGTACATAAAAATATGCAACTAAATAATTATAGATGTCTAGAGGCCTGATGACAACTAAACTTTTTTGAAAGTGTCACTATCTAATCGTAGATGTATATTCCATATTTGTGGTCATGTTAAATTGTATTATATTTGTGTAGATTTTTATACACATCTATTTTTTTATAAACATTTGATCATTAATGAGTATGGCATTAAATCGCTCAAAAATTAATAGTCCCATTGAAAAGAAACTTTGTCGATCTGCAACGGCAAATTCACTGTCAACAAACAATTCGTATATATCACAACAGAAATCCTTGATACCAACATTCAGAAGCAATTCACAACCTCCAGGTACATTCAAATTCAATTCGAGGCAATTTCTTGTAGATATTTCTAAAAACCAAACTGTCGAGAGCAATTTAGTTGAACAAATTTCCAATGAAAATAATGAAGCGGGCGAAGAGGTACTTACTATACAATCAAATACAGATGAAACTGATTTCGATACAGTATCAACCATAATTTCAACAATTTGTGATGAACCAAAAGATGATTTAACTATTATTACGAAAGCAGATGCGTTTAATCAAACAACAGAAGTTTATCAAATTGTAACAAATTCCAAATCTATGTCCTCAAATGAAGAGAGTAAATCTCTATTACGAAAAAATAGCTTATCCGCAATTCCCGTCTCAAAGAATTCGACGGCTTCAAATCAAAATAAATATTCATATAAATCGTCTAGTCGATCATCAACACCAAGAAAATCATTAACTAACAGTTCATTTCCAAATTCTTATGTAACATCCAAAAAAGCCCTGGAGATGAAGTTCTTAGCAAAGAAAACACGTTATGATACACTTAAAAAAGAAATGATTGATAGACAGAAAGCTGTGCTTTCACTTTATCACGATCTAACAGAACTGAAAAAGAAAATTGAACCAAATGGTAAATCTGTAACTTTAGAAGTACCACAAATAATTGAATTTGAACAGAAAAATTTAAAAGCAGCCGGAGAGCAATTGAATGATGATAATGATAATGTAATCCAACCACACATATTAATTACAATTAAATCCATTTTTGTTCTCTATATCCAATTGGACAAGACTATTAATAATGAGTCTAAAACAATTGCTGCAGAATGTGATGAAATAATCAAAATGTTTAATCATCTAAATAAAGATGATATATATTTACGTGATATCAAAAAGAAATTGGAACAATTTAAAGAAAATGAACTTGCATTTTTTTCTAATTTTCAAAAAACAATAGGCCAAAAGAATAAAACTATTAAAGATGTAATTGAGAAAATAGATATGTCAATAAACTCAAAACATGGTGAAACAATGAAATCATTAGAATCAAAGTTACAAGATCAGGAAGTTGTTATAAAAGATTTGAACTTAGAATTAGAGAAAGCAAGAAACCAATTAAAACAAAAAGATGCAGCTATATCTGAAGAAATGAACAATGCAAAAACTAAAACCTCTGCATTAGAAAAAGCTTTAGAAATTGAAAAACAAAATTGTATGGTAGAGAAAGAAAAGTATAAGCAGTATAAAAATAATGAAAAATTTCTGAGGTCAACGATAAAAGCGTATAAAATTGAAAAACTTCAAACTGAAGATAAATTTAAAGAATTATGTGAAGAACTAAAAGTTTCTGAAGCTAAAATTAAAAGCTGTAGAGATCAATCTGATAAAATAACTGAATTGCGAAAAGATATACAAGTTGGTAAAAAACTTGTAGAAGAACTAAATAAGGATAAAATCTCAGTCGAATGTAAGTTACAAGAAGTCTCGGATGCATTAAATGCATTACAAGCTAAAAAGGATGCAATGGAAAGCGATTTATTGCAGCAAATTAATGAAGCTAAAAACGATGCGGATATGTCGCGCAATTGTATCATGGACCTAAAAATGGAATTAGAACTAATGCATAAACAATTGAATGATATGGAATTACAAAGTGAAGAAAACGCATTCGAAACAAATAGAGAACGGGAATGTACATTTCAATTTGAGATTGCCACACTCCAGAACACTATAAGAAATCTTCAAGACAAAATCGAAGAAAACGCTGGAGAGAAATTAAAATTAATAGAAACCATAAACACATTTACTGAAGATTCTGAAAATTTAAAAGAATCATTTCTAAGCAGCTTAGAAAAAAAGGACGAAAATATTAATATCCTCGAGGCAAATTTAAAAGTAAAAGAAGACGAAATATCAAATTTGATGATAGAAATAGAAAATCTAAGAATCGATAAACAATCACTTACAGCAAAAATTCAATCCATTAAATCAATGAAAACTATCGATGGAAATGAAGAAGTAAAACTTATTTTGAAGGAAGGAAAAACTAAACTGGAGCAAGCACTCTTACAATCAATGGAAAATGAACATAAGATTATGAAATATGAACATGAGTTAGCGCAAAAAAATCAAATAATAATAAATTTAAAGAATCTAATGAAAATAAGAGATGGTTTACTCGGAATGATGAAAGCTAAAAAAGATGAACTATGTATGGAAAATTTAAGTTTAACAAAATATTCGGAAGAAATACGTAATTGTGTCCTTGAATCTAAACAAGAAATGAAACTCTATGCAGAACAAATTGCTAATTTACGTGTAAATTTGGAAAAGAAATGTAAAGCCTTATATGAGGAACAACACCACAGTAAGGAACTTGAAGAGAGATTATCAGCTGCTAATGAAAAGCGCTATAAATTGCAGGATACTGTTGGTATCATGGAAAAAGAATTACAAACGATTAAAGCACAACATCATCAGCAATCAAGTAGCACTCACAATGAAACATCTGAAGTTATTGATAAAAATATGAAAGTGTGTCAAGCGAGCCTTAAGCCATGGACAAATACAGGAAATAGAATATTTAATCACTATCGAACAGCTTATCAACGTGAGCAATTGTTAAAAACATTTGGCTTGCAAAGACCAGAAGATCATGCTCAAACCAAAAATCTAAGCGAATTAAGACAAGAGGCTGTGAGAGATAATAGTGGAAAGGTTTCTGATGAAATAAAACACTGTTACAATCACTAAAAAATAAACTCCACATTAATACCATAAAATAAACACCATTGGTACTAAGATTAATTAATAATTACACTTTATTGCATTGTAGTTCTAAATATAAATTCTTTAGTAATAACGAAAATTTAGATATTTTGTATTAGTTAAATTTTTCATCAATCTAGTCATGGGCGTAGCTAAAACATTTCAATGGGAGGGGTTTGCTATACTTAATTACGTAAGCAAAGATTAAAAGTTGTTAAAGTATGAGATTTAATCTTGTTCTGTTTGATATAAAATGCTGAATTAGAACTTCATGACCGACAATTATGTTTCGGTGTACTGTGAGAAGAGCTAACTCCATGAGGTGCTCCTGTTCTGTCCTGTTTAGGACGTAGCTTTTAAGTCGGCTCAGCTATGACTATTTGCATGATTAGGGGAAGTATTGTACTTTGAATCAATTTTCAGTTGCAATTCTTTTCCTTCAAGATTTTTCAATATAAATTTATTCTATAAGCATCAATATAACTAGTACTTTTTGACATATAAGAAATCATTTTTACTGAAGTTTAATATACCTATATCTTTTGATATTGATAATATAGGTACATACAATAGTTACCTGCAATTTGTCCCAAGATACAGCAAGGGCTTGTACCTTGGGACAGCACAAATTGTACGTTGGGACAATTTGCAAAAATTAATAACAACATATTTGGGCTTATGCAATATATTATATTTTGAAATTTGTTAATATCTTATGACATATTATAAGACATAAAATCTAGAGAAAATAAAATTGCTCCATTCGTCGCTCAGATCCTCCAACTACAGTTGGTTTTGGTAATTTTTTTATTAGGTCTGAATAGCATATCTCGTATATTTTTTCACTCTTCACAAATTTATTGCTCCCAATAATTTTTTTCAGATACACAACCTCAAATTGTCCTTCATTCTTATTTATTTCCGCCTAAATTCTTTTTTATTTCCGCTATGTAATGATACACGGACTTTTCGCCTTTTAATTCAATTAGAACAATATCTCCTTCCAATATTGATTCAACTTCTAATTTCTTTTTCATTTCTATTTCTTTATTTGATTCTTCATTTACATTTATTAAATAAGTATCGTCATGACTACTGGAATTCTGCAAATTTATTTCACCAGTGTGAAACTTTTCTTGTCACCTTTTGAATTTAAGCTTTAGATTTTTGCGCTCATCTTTCTGAATGTGTTTATCAGGGTCATCTAATTTTTTTCAGGGGTTTCGGTTAATATTCTTGACATCCCTTTTCCTCTACCTCCTGTGACTTTTCTTAGTTCAGCTTTGGAATAAGGTCTTATCATCTGGGGGTTGATAATATTGTCTACTTCCCTTTATGGAATATTTTGTGCTTTATTGGAGGGTCCACTAGTGCGTCAATATTTAAGGATTCTTGTCCTACTTCATTTTCCAAGTCAGGATTTGGCCGGTCTTGGCCGGTACAAAAGCAACCAAGACTTGGTCCTCTCCAAATATTTCCGAATTCAGAGGATAAATGACCGTTACGAAAAATGCCTTTATGTTATTATGTTGAGTAAATGTTGAGCGAGAAAGACTG
Source organism: Adranes taylori (assembly GCA_009867245.2). NCBI lineage: Eukaryota > Metazoa > Arthropoda > Insecta > Coleoptera > Staphylinidae > Adranes > Adranes taylori. The sequence continues at coordinate 5,983 of WYDF02001980.1, forward strand.
GTTGCCTTGGGTTTTCTTAAAGATAACTTTTTATGGCGTTTTAGAAATCATCGAAGCCACTCTCTTCCAGCCTTTTCATATTCTTTCCATTTTTCAGGCTTTGTGGTTTTCATTGGCATATTGGTAAGCCAAAACACGAACTTCGTATTTATTTAAACTATAATTTAAGGGAGTTGATAGCATCAAATGCTCTGCTAGCTGTTTCTCTTCTTCTTCTTCTATAAATATTTTTTATAGCATTTGTTGCTGGGTATACAACGCTGGAGGATCCACAAATTCATATCTCAAGGTACAAGTAATGCATCACTGTTGAATTATGTTTAATATTTTTTGTAGGTTAACAAAGCCGTCATTCCAATGTAACCATTAAATTTAGAAAAATATAAATTATTGGCTCACCTGATTTAATTTGCTTCAAATTATATCTTTAATATGTATATAATGTCACTCACAAAAGTAAATTTTTTGTAATCGAAATAACAAAACATCATCAGTTGCACGTCTACTACTTGAAATCACCAAGCCAACTGATATGCATAACCGTTTTAATGCATTTGAAATTACCTTCAAGAAATTTGGGCCTTTGATCATAGATGACGTAGGTACCTCGTTTGTCCCAACCCAAGGTACATGCGTCCCAAGGTACACCTTCCCCTACGCGGTTTAAGCACTTTACAACATTTCGATCGCCTTAAGTAATTCTACTAAAATCTGCCGCTTTCTTTTCAGCGAATTTATGATTTTACATGTAGGCATGTTCATCGAATTTTTCCAAAGCAGTTTCAGGTCCATAAATGGTGTTGTAACCAGAGAGTGCAGTGCTTGTTTCCCACGACCCCTTTTTTGTTTTCAAAAACAGTGCGCTTTCCACAATGCTCATTTCATTATAGTAAGTCAAATAAGAAACATTTGACAAGAATGTCTGGGTTTTAAGTTAAAAAATCTGGGACTTTCGAACTCGTAGTCCTGGTTTGCAGCTTTAGATATTCAAATCTAGTTTCATAAAATGTAATTATGTATGCCACGGAATGTTTAATTTGATGTTCTGTTTCAATACTTTTGTGATGCACTGTACACATCACATAATAAGAATATTGTTTTTCACAGAATCACCCACGCAAAAAGAAAAAATAATGTACGCATTTACTACGCAACCCTCAGCGCAGAATGCACTTAGCCACCAAAGTATATCAGCCACTAAATTTTCATCCACCATCCTTTAATGTAAATTAATATTAATTATTTTATTCTAATTAGTAACTAGTCGCAGTAAATAAAGAAATTATAGAAGGAAGTACATTTTTTAGTAAACCGTTTATTAAAGCATCTTATTATGGATCAATCAACGTTAATAATGTAGAATTGTTTTATTAAAACAAGATTTTTTGCTTGCCAGTGGTATGATTGTGTAAGTTATTTTAAAATAATTACAATATTTGGAATCATTTATTGATTACTTGCTACATGCAAAATAAATTGATTTAGTAATGCCAAAATAAATTGGAGTACAAGAAAGGTTCAGTAATGCGTTGTTCAAACATTGTTTTGCTCTCCGTTTTGTTCACATTTTCTTTGTAAATTTAAGCAGGTTACAATTTACAAATTATTATAAACTTAGTCATGGCCAACGAGTTTATATTCAATGTATTCTAGTCAAATTATGTAACTTTAACTCCCACTTTTGAATATTCGTGCATGCATAAACAAAATAAAGAATTTGTCGATAAGAAACTCATGTTGGGTTTATATGTCTAGTTCATAAATCTTATCTAAAAGTGAATGCAATGGATGTAATTTATTCTACTTACACTGAGCAATTAATTAAATCTGAATTCACTAGATTGAAAAGTAAGAATTGTTCCCGTTTGCGGAAATTAGAATTTTTCACATGCAAAAACTTTTTAATGCCACTAGTTTAGTTAAGTAAACACCTGATCAGCTGGGTTTTTATCTTGAGGTTATGTTCAGTTATCTTATGTTTTAATTCCAGATTTAACATATTTGGATCATGCAGGTGCCACACTATATTCCGAAAAGCAAATTAAAGATATTAGTGATGATTTACAAGAAAATATTTATGGAAATCCTCATTCACTATGTAATACCAGTAAATTAACTGACGATGCTGTCGACCAAATACGATACGAGTAAGATTATGAACATTAATATTATTAAAATTATTATTTCTGAATTACATAATTACTGTTTTAGGATACTTCAGCATTTCAATACAAATTCTGATGAATACAGTTTAATATTTACGTTAGGAGCTACACATGCTTTAAAACTAGTTGGGGAATCATTCAAATACTCAAATAATGGTGTCGATCACGGTTATTTTACATATTTAGAGCAAAACCACACGTCTGTATTGGGAATGCGAGTTTATGCAAACAATGTTAAACCAATTTCTCATAACATTATATCAACATTATTTAATAAGCAACCTTGCTTTAAATCCAAGATGAATCAGAATTCATTGTTCGTGTATCCAGCGCAATGTAATTTTTCAGGACTTAAATATCCACTCGATTGGATAAAAATGGTTCAAGATGGTGCTATAAATTCAATCAAAGAATTAGAATCGAAGAATTGGTTTTGTATGTTAGATGCGGCATGTTATGTTAGCACGGACGTTTTAAATCTTTCGAAATTCAAGCCTGATTTTGTGTGTATGTCATTTTATAAAATATTTGGATATCCTGCTGGATTGGGTTGTCTTCTAGTACGCAACAACAGTGCTTGGATTTTAAATAAGAATTATTTTGGTGGAGGAACAGTACAGGTTGTCTTTAGTTCAGAAAAGCACACGCTTCCGAGAGAAAATTTATCGCACAGGTCAGATGTTATTTGTATAAATTATTTCCATTAATATAATTATTGATTTTAAATTATCAACCCCTAGTGCAGGGGAGGTCTCTTGATATAGTAGGCGCTGGCGTGATATAAGAATTTCTCGATATGTCTCCAGCTCAATTCGGTTTCAGAGTCACTAGAACAGCCAAGTTTGGCGGCGCTTGGCTTTAACATCAAGAAATGCATACTGAACTTATTAAGTATATTAGCACTTTCAGAAAATTATAAATGTAAAAATATATTTAGATTGTTAGGATTCGAACCCAGCAAAATTTGTAATAGGTCCGGCTTAACTTCACCGATTATGTACTGTTTAGTTCTGTCTCCAGCTCCGGGCCTTCCAAAATTTCTTGGGCCCTTGGCTCGAATTCCGACTTCCACCCTTAGCCCTGATTAAAACCACAAACCCTTGAATGTTGTTGTTTTTTTTTGTTTCTAGAAAACAACATTAAAACAGTAAACATTTTATGTGTCAAAACATTTATTTAGATGTCATTAGCAAGGAACAAGCCAGTGGCGGATTTAGGGGAGGAGGCAAATCCAGCTCAAAACCCATTTTCACACAGGCTACAGAGTAAATAGAATTATTCGGGTGTTGCGTGGCCAGCTCCATCTCTCCCAAAATTACATTTTTGTACTGACACTAATAATAATATTGAACGCAATAGGATAAACTTGTAGACCTCATAATATATAAAATATTTGCTTCTATGATTTTTTTCGTATATGATATTGTTAAGTCGTTATTAGTGTTTGTATGTTTAGTCTATGTGACCATGAAGAATTTTTAAGATATTACTGGCTAATTCTCCTTAGCTATTATTATCCAATTCAACATGGTAATAATTAATATGATCCATTGATATTGTGCAGTTGAAGTTCTCTCTTGTCTTTTGTAATTATTAATTGTAATCTTCAGACCAGTGGCTTCCTCGGTTGTAGATGACGTTACTTCTGGTTCATCTCGTACTGGGGGCGGAAGTAATTTTGTTATTGGTCGCTTTGTTCCTCCTCCTGCTTTTTGTATTGTAACGACACGTATTTTTCTATCCGCACCTTCGTGGGTGTCGACGATACGTGCTAGCGGTCAGCTATTGAGATTAATATTGTCCTCCTTGAAGAGCACGACAGTCCCTGTTCTGAGATTTGTCCCTATCTGATGATTCCATTTATACCTGTTTTGCAGCATCGACAAGTACTCTCTATACCAACTGTTCCAAAACTCTTCTTTCATCTTCCAACACTGTACATAGTTACTACTGATAGGTATACTAATCGGGTCTGGCGGCTCTACTAACGTCCGGACTATTATCAGGTGACCTGGTGTTAATGCAGCTCGTTGATAGCCGTTGTTTCAGAGGTCTTAAATTGAGACATGCCTCTATGTAGCATGTTACTGTACTGAGTTGTTCAAACGTTAATGGCGTGATGCGCTGCTAGCAGGATAGTGGCAGGAGGTCCCCACCGTTGCGGCCGCGAGGCCACTGCTGCTTGGATCTGCTTATTTAATTCTTTAGCTGTCCCTACGAAATTGGTGCCATTATCGCTATACACGTGCTGTGGTTATCGTGGTCATCTAAAGGCTGCTAGGAATGAATCTGATGATAGGTCACTCACGACTTCCAGATGTATGCCTTTAGTTGCTAGACAAATATTGAGATGTAACCTGGCTCTGGTAACTGGCCCATCAAATATTGCGCTGTTTCGGCCCTAAATCTTACTCATCTTACACAGTTCTTTAGTGGCTCTCCTATCAATTTATTGGCATTTATGATCTTAAATGTTTCTCGTATATAATTTAAAGTTAGCTCATTGCTTCCGTGCAATATTTTGCTGTGCCACATGCTGCTTTCGTTCATCGTTGTAATCTTGAAGCATTTCTGTTTCTCCAATTGTATTTCAGGAATTTCTCTTTTTCCTGAGTTTAATATATGTATATCCGTAGGGTTTTCATGTATTCTCACGAATTTGGAATTTGGAATTTGGATGACTCTCTTTGCTATGTACGTCTTCCATTTGCTTGGGTCTCCCCTGATTCACCCCAGCGCGATCATAGAGTCGGACCATCCATAAGACTATTTTTAAAACAGTTTTCATCGGTTGACAATTAAAGGGTTCTTTTGATTTCCATTTAACGATCTGCATCAAAAGGATCTTTTGTTACAGAAATATTAGAAAAAAAGTTGAGGAGTCATTTTTGAAGAAAGAGGTGGCAAAATTTAGAAAACTATAAACACCTTAGCGCGCTCTACATGTTTTCAGATTTTATCGAAAAACATACATTGTTCTTGGACATTCTTTCACATTGTCGTACAGTGTATAGTCTATTTTGAATAATATCACGCGTGACCGTTGGGTCCATCTTAACAATTGAGGTTCTTGTAAAATTTTTGGGTCGAGATACGATTTTTCAGTTTCAAGGATATAATTAATATTATATTCACGTACAGATATATTCCTCGTGTAAATTTTAGGTACAGATATTTCAGTATGGCAACTGGCTTTAACCGCACATCGAACCGGACCGTACATTGAATTTTATTGAAAATAAAAATGCTATAGGCATTCTGCACAGTCTCTAACCGACGATGATTTTATTCATGCATTGATGATTCGAAATGTATTATTCATGACTTGCAACAAATATAAATTAATTTGAATAGTAACGAAGCAGTATAAGAGCCTAGTTTTAAGCTTAAACAATACTGAGTAGTTGTTTAGGAAGCAGAACAAGTTATTTATTCTGACAATCGATTCTTATAATAATTTATTTTTGGTAAATCCCAAATATAAGTGATTAGGTACAATGTGGAAATTATTCGTCTGATTTAATTAAGAAAACAATTCTTGTAAAATAAATACTATAAATACCTATACATTACATAGACTTATTTCTGTTTATAGGTATGAAGATGGAACGATTCCGTATTTATCAATTATAGCATTGAAGCATGGTTTTAATACATTTAAGAGGCTACGTTTAGATATGAAACTAATTTCTAATCACACATTCAATCTTGCAAAATATGTTTACCAGCATTTATCTGATTTGCATCACAGCAATGGGCGACCTGTTTGTATTTTATACAATGATACTAATTATTCTTCGTCTAATGTACAAGGTGGTATTGTCAATTTTAATTTAATGCGAAATGACGGCAGCTATATAGGATATGCAGAAGTGATGCATATCGCTAATTTATATGGAATTCAAGTAAGAACTGGTTGTTTCTGTAATATAGGCGCCTGTCAGAAATATTTAGGCCTCACTAATAGTGATATCATGCATAATTTTGAGGTAAAGTGCTATATGTACTATTTTATTTTGTGTATTGTAATTTTATTTTGTGTCCTATGTGTACTGTTTTATTTTGTGCTGCAATTTTCTTAATCTCAAAAGACAGATGACGCATAAAAATAGTATTCTCTACCATTTAAATTTTAAAGCATAAGCACTTGAATTTAGGATATATTATTTTAATTTAAGCCTTCATATTCCGCTTGAGCACATTCTTAAAATCAGCTAAGCGCTTCAAAAATTGTTGAATCTGCCACTGGCAATAGGATTTGTTAAATATATACATAGTTTTACTTTATAAAGCTCATAAAATGTAAACCTTTTACCCCAACTGGGCCATGAAGAATTTCTAAGATGTAAAACATTGTATATAAGGGTCCGGGTTTTCAAACATGTTTTATTATTCAAAATTATTATTCAATTTCTCATATTGTTGCGACCTTGGACCCGAGAAAACAATTTTTCGCTAAAATAACAATTTAGTTACCTAGCAAGTTTCACTTCAATTTGTTTAAAGTGTTTAGAAGAAATTCTTGAACAGTTTTGAGAATTTATTAATTTTTGTAGCAACTCAATGTCATCCTCGCTATATAACTCCATGTGAGAATACCATAATGGCAAGTGGCCAAATCTATCCAAAACATAGTCTTTTTATTGTGTCCGAGAATGAAGGGCTTTAAACTTGTCCAGAGACAATTAATTTGCTTATGCTCGTATCAAACACTTAATCCGGTATTTTCTTCACATTTCCAGCCCAATCACAAAACTTCATCGTCCTTCAGAACGCAAAATGCATTTAAATTTCCTTATATAGTTTGCCACGAGTTTTTGCAGTTAAATTTTGTTGTAGTTTCGATTGAATGCGTCCTAAACTTTAAAAACTTTCAAACCATTGCGTTTTTGAACTTTCTGTCTATATTTAAATTTTTTGCTGATTTATTTTATTACCGAAATGTTAGGATTTATTTAAAGCTGCTCAGTAGTTTTGCGAACCCTTTCTTCATCCTTGCTTTTGGATACTACCGAATGATTTACATTTCCCATGTTGGTTAAGATCTCCTCAAAGTGATTTAAAATGTTAAAGATTCAGCGACTTAGGAATATTTAATTGTTAAGTAATTTTTCTCTTATTGATAACACTTTGTTTTCTAAACATTTGGAGACAATTTACTTTCGTCTTTCTTAATCTTTATCTTTGACGATATTTTGATATATATTGAAATAAAAACAACTTAGTGCGTACTTCATTTTTGGCCTATTATTACTTGTCACCATTAATATGATCATCACTTTAAACTATAATATGTTGATTTTTTTAGAGCGGCCATATTTGTGGCGATCAAAAAGATTTAATTGACGGAAAACCAACTGGCTCCGTTAGAATATCGTTTGGTTACATGTCACTTAAGAAAGATGCCGATGAATTTTTGGAAATGATAACCAGTTGTTTTGTTACAAAGCCTGTAATTCGTAATCCGATGCTGTATCCTCAAAATAATGGTATCATTGTAGAAAATAAGGAACATTATACTAATAATAATCATTCTACATGTAGAACAATGGGAATTCTTGAACAAATTTACGTATATCCTATCAAATCTTGTGGTGCATTCTCCGTAAAAGATCAATGGGAAATAGTTAATACAGGTCTTAAATATGATAGAGATTGGATGATTGTTAATAAAAACGGTATTTGCCTGACACAGAAACAAGAACCAAGGATGTGCCTGATAAAACCAATCATTCGTTTAACAGAGAACGTATTGGAATTAAGTTATGAAGGTAATTTGTAAATAACATCATACATTGGCTCATAAAACGATTAGACTATATGTTATGATACTAAATAACATATTTGAATCCCAATCTTTTGAAACGTTTGGATTTTTTCAGGTACGTGAAGAACTAATTCCATATTTCTATTCGATTGGCAGGATCATCGTCAT
>WYDF02001991.1:0-14082 GCA_009867245.2 Adranes taylori
TATGTATATAATTCAAACTACAAAATTAATACATGTTAATACTAAAATATTATATATTAAAAGAAATATAAATGGACCCTGAGGCCAGTGAAATCATTTATCTAAATAATTCCCGTTATTTGAATGTATCTAAATGTCTAAATTTACGTGTTAAGTCAATTAAATATATATTTAAAAAAAAATGAAATTATGAAAACTGTATGAAAACTAATATGAAAACTGTTCTAAATAAAGTTACTAATCGAAATTTAGAGAAATCATTTATATTTTCAACACTATTATACACATACCGGTACTTTGGTCCGTACAAGAAAAACTAAATTTCCTTTGATAATAAATTATACAATTAAAATTGCTTTTCTATTAATTTCGTTAAACTTATTAAGACAAGAAGGGGCACTTATTCTGAAAAGTTATGGTCTTTTAAAGTAATTGGGCCAAAACATAATAACTATTCCATTTTGTTTAAAATAGACAGTTAATACATTAATTTTATAAAACATTTTGTATATATATAAATTTAATTACGCAAATTGTTGATCAATTTCAATCTGAATTCAAATTAGAAAGACGCATCATTTATAATTAAAATATATTAGGGTACTTGGTGCATAGACATAATATTTGAACAAGTAAAATAATTTTAAGTCTATATTAATTACATTAAAGATTAAGTAAAATGAGAAATTCAAAACAATACTCAGAAAATAAAACCACTAGCCCCATAACAAGTTGTCATAAGCTTAATAATAATACACAAATGAGATTATAAGTGTGTACCTATTGTGACAAACTAAGTCTTCATTCAATAAATATATTATCTATTTCAACATTAATATGTAGATATTAGATGTCTTTGATTTTAGTATATACAACAATGAATATAGGTAGCGTGCTTTTACATAATGTTAATACATATTTTAACTTTAGATTTTACTAAAAATTGATTTTGATAATAATTTGGAAGCATTTTAAAAATTAGCAATTTACTATATATCATTAAACTCATTTGAACAATAGAATGAGATCTTCTATTTGGATGTACTGCATATCTTCTTGAGTTAATTCAAGCCAATTTATTCCAAGTTAACTTTAAGTTTAAATTTTACAATCTTCAAAACTAGTCATTAAATACTAAAAAATAAATCTTGAAAATAAATAATTGGTGATATAATTTTTTTATTTATTTCAGCAGTAACACAATTATCGTTAAAAATAAATAAACTATCCAGATTTCGGATCCCTTATTCAATTACAACAGATTATTTCGAGTGAAATTTAATTATTGACTGCTGTGTAAGCCTTTCTCAAAAACGAAATTGTCATCTTACATTAAAAATGTGTGTTATTAGAGTAGGAAACATAATTTATTTTCAAACCATTGATTTATTCTCAAAACCATCTCAAGACCAAATGGCATTCTGCAATATTCGAAATAACCAGATTTTGTATTGAAGGTTTTTTCCATGTCTTCAGGTGACATTTCGATTTGGTGATAGTCTGAGGCAAGGGAACGGCCTAATGTGGCTAGCACCTCGGAAACCATAGGAATTGGGTGTTGGTTAAGTTTAGCGTTATTATTAAGTACCACGCATCTTATTTTACCTAATTTTATTCTCCATGAGTTACTGCAGTATATGTTAATAGATTACGTAGTGCTCTAAATCAATTTAATTCATTTTTATTAAATTAAATATTCAAATAATTAAGGGCATATTGTTTACTTAAACTAGCCCTAATTTAAAGATAAAATTATTAATTATTTATTTAAGTTCAATTTCTTGTTTAATTCCAATTCAATCATTTATTGTAGCATTCTTTCCAACCTGCCACAATTGTGGTAGATTTTTACAATTGGAAGTATTCCCAATTGTTCATGGTTATCTTCAATCGTTTGACTATTCAGTAACCGGTAGTCAATGCAAAGGCGGAATTTGTGAATCCTTTTTTCTCCAATTTTTATGACTGGTCACGACCATGGTGAACATAATCGACCTATAATATTTTGATTTAATAGATCATTGACTTGCCGTTTTACTTCTTCCCTTGTGACGGACCCCTCTCGCGACGCTGCTAATGGGGAGTCCTAGCGATTGACACAAATGGCGCAAACAAATATCTTATTACTTCAGAATTTACTATCCTCTGGAAACGTGATTCATGGGAGCCACGTTAGTTTAACGTGAGACCGCACGCTGGAACTGATCTTGTTGTTCCTCCGGTCCTCAGTGGCTTACTGAGTGCACGAGTACGTGAGTTGCCCAAGAGTTCGTGATCTTGCGGGCAGCTGAATTAAACTTACTGCTAATTAGTGAAACAGCGTTTAACAAAATACATCTGTGGTCTTCAAAATACAAACAAAGAAAGAAATACAAAATTAAATGTTAATTCTTTAAATGTCAAATCAAACAGTTGCGCATTAATGGCGATTATCTAATAATAAATCAAATACAAATGAATACACAAAAATTATATACTTATATACAAGCTGGGTATGTAAAGCGGTGCAACGTGCAACGTACGATTTGGTAACAAAACAAATACGCGGGAAGCAATTAAACGCGGGGTATAGTACAACGGGGAGTAACTAAGACTAGTTGTGGTTAAAGTTTGACTACAATTTTACACTTTAGCGGGCAGGACTGAATAGGTACACTATAGCCACCGTAACACTGCGGTTAGTGCTAGTGCTACCATTACCACGTAACTAAGACTAGTCGCAGTTAGCGTCCGACTAGAGTTATACACTCTAGTGAATGGAGTGAGAAGGAATACAATAAGCCACAATAACACTGCGGTTAGAGATCAGTGCTATTGTTGCTGAGTAACTAAGACTAGTTGCGGTTAGCGCTCGATTAGAATTATACTCTAGTTATGTAGGAATAGGAAAGGTAGAAGGAGAAACAAAGCTATTGAAAATACATGCAATAGAGCAGTGTAAGATATATGAAAATACTTATCCGACGATTGTCGCTCTGCTCACATCTTGACTTGGCTGGTCGTCGGCTGCTGGTGTTTCGAGTTCATGAAATAAACCTATGGAAATTCGCGTTATTTATAGACGTGAGCCGTCACACAACTTTGGTTCCTTTATACGGGTCTGTGTGCAGCCAACCACTCGTTAATTAATAACCGACCTGGTTTCCATTTATTAAAGTCCATCCACAGCAGTCTACGCACGACGACAAACAAGCCAATATGTATATCAATTATTAACGGACATTATTGACGGTTGTTTTCAACATAGCATTTCTTATTTACGGACGGCGAACGCTACACGCGTTCCCTGCACGCAATAGCCACTTCTAAGGTGTGTAAAGTTTTTATTCAATGCGTGAGACGTAAGCGCAATCATACATTTCAATTATATTTATGTTTTATATTATGAACTGGTGTTTACCCAGTGCCGTGGTGACGCAATTTATTCATTTAATTTATTTAAAGTAACATGCTATGTTACACCCTTTGAGCTTGAGGTAAACGATACGATTTTTTATAGACATAGATTGGATTAGATGAATGTTTGACTTGATCAGCAAAAGTCAGAGGAATACCTGGGCAATAGAATGTGTTCATATTCTGAACAAAGATTTTCTATTTCTGTAGGTTCTTCATTATTCATGTGTTCAATTCTTAAGTTCTGTAAATTTTGTACTTGTTTAATTTCTATCGGTATAGTCTCAGAATAGTTATATGTATCAATTGACATATTTTCGTCGTCTATAAAATTTAATTCATTGGTAGTAAGGAAATCTTTAAAATATAACTTCAATTCTACGTAAACCCCAGAATGTATAAATATTAAAAAAAATATATATTTATATATTTTTTAATATTTATATATTGTGGAGTAATTGAAGTTTATTTGAAATATTTCAGGTTACTTTTGAAAATAAAACAATAGGAGGAATCTCTACGATATCCGAAATCCTGATAATGTATTTTCAACGATAATTGTGTTATTGCTGAAATAAACAAAAAATACATGGAGTTCTTTAAATTAAATATTATATTGAAACTCCAACTGTCCAAAGAAAACTTGTGTGATACTAATACATTTAACAGTACATATTGGTAGTTCATCTGCATATTAGTATTTAGCTTTGAAATTTGTAAGTCATAGAATGTATTTAGTAACAGTCATAAATTTTTGGTTTGTAATGACTGTGATAGTAAATTTATAATTTTATTAGAGATTTTACTGAATATTCTATTTAATATTTCAGTAAATCGCCTAAAAGTATTTATTAAATGATGATACTCATGGATAATGTTATATTTATATCGTGAACATTTTTGCAATATCTAAATGCTTGCCGATAATCTTATGTAATTCTGCTCTCCTCGCTTCGCTCGTCTTTGGAAGCTGAAGATTCGTTTCATCTCTCCACAAAGGCAAGTTCATTACTGATAGGACAGCGATAATTCTAAAGACAATTATTGCTCTAGCATACGAATAAGAAAAGTGCGAGTTTTTGTTTTGGAAGTTGTGTTAACATGACAATCGTACCTTCGGGTAAAATAAATGTATATACCCAAAATTGCAATCATATCATCAGGGACTCAGTATATTTATTCCTAACCAATATTTTTCAAAAAATACGTTAGCTTCGACTTTCTATCTACGTTGAGGTGTAAGCTGTTTGTTACAACCAATTTCAAAGCCCTAGACACAGGGGTCGGCAGACTTTTGATTGAGAAAAGCCAAATGTTAAGAAAATTTAAATGTTAAATTTTCCAGAGAGCCACACATGAATTTTAGCTAATCATATTCATCTAAAAAAGAGATAAATTTTTAAAAAAATATTTAAGAACTTACGCTAACAATACGTTGCACAAAACGAAAACAAAAGAATAGAATTAAATAAATTCACACTTGTTTAACTTTCAAATTTACTAATTTGAACAGTATTGCTCTTGAAAGCTTTTTCATATCTGACGAAAAACAACTTTATTTCAATTTCAAACATGATTCCAAGTTCTCGTTGGTTAATTTACTTCTCAACTTATCTTTTACTTGGTTCAAAGAAGGAAATTCTTGATGTCTGCTCCCAAATATCGGTTGAAACTTGCCAAAAGTATGCAATGAGCTTTTATAAACGGCGCTTAGAAGCCGTGGGAAATTAACTAATATTAAAACAAATATTCATTTTGTTAAACACTCTTGTCTTTATAAAAAATGTTTATTTAAATATAAACTAAGTTAAATAGTAAAATGTAGTATTTTTAAATTAATAATATGCATTTTTTTAATAGACTACAATCTCTGATGAGGTTAATGTAAGATAAAGAGCCACCAACGCTCACCTAGAGTCGCATGCGGCTCGCGAGCTTTGGTTTGCCGACCCCTTCCCTATAACAATACTAATGGAGCCCTAGACTATTAGATACTAATAAAAGCCCTGGAATATGTACCGTCGGAATGTTGCAGTATACCTATTTGTACCGCTTTTATTTTTGTAATAAGAAGTCTTATCAATATCAATAAACTAAAAGTAAGTTGTTCTTCGACGATAAACTATTTTTAGTGTAACTAAACACCCATAGCTACGAGGAAGTAACAAAAAATCAATCAATCCATTTAGTAAAATCTAAAAGCGAAATACAATATTTGCGTGAAATTCTTAAAAACAAAATGAACTAAATTAATTAAATTTTTACATAATTATTGATAAAAAATATATATTTTAAAAACATTTGAACATAATTGAACTTTTAAATTTCCAAGCATTTATTCTTGTTATTTAAATGACAAAAATATGTGGCAATTGTTTGTATATTTTTTTACACGATTACACCAGCAATCATATGCTATAAATGTGATGTTCAAGTGAATAGATATATATATATTATATACAAAGCGCTGTACATAAGAATATATAATTATATATATATATATATATATATAGATGGAAATTAAGTTAAATCTTATGTATCATAAAAGCATTTAAAATTATATTAACCTCACATACACATACAACAATTTAAAAATCGAAAAAGGGATGAAATGTTATACATTGTGCATCATTTTAATAATTTTAAAGCAATTTAATTTGTAATGAATATATTATTATTATAAATAGTTGAATAATTATTAAATTTAAAAAGATGAATTATATAAAGTATACTCTGCACAGAGATATTATGTAGTTATTATGAATGTGTAAATATAGTTATAAACTAACAATTTTGTTGTTTGATACTAAATCCTTTTTTAACATTTAATTTATATATATTTTTTTATTAACGTTTTATGATTAATACTTTTTCTTACGTATATTTACAATTTGCTTTGCTAAGTTTTGTTTTTGTGTGTTATGGTGATGGTTATTTTGTTCTGTTTTCGTTTATTAGTATTGTTTTTATATCATTCGTTTTTGCTGTGACAATCAAAGCCCATAGAACATTTGGATTAATTTGAAATTGATATTGAGATATACTACTCATTAAATTTACTAATTTAATTTGCATTACAAAATAAATGGTCCACATGATTAATGGATTAAAATAACTTAATATTGAAGTACATCTCAGTGTTGGAGTCCATATTTTAATTTAACGGAAGTCAAGTGTTCCAAAACTCCATTTATTAACAATTTGTTAGATTAAAGATCAATAAATTTCATATTTCAAATAATAATAAAAAAGTTCATATAATTATGAAATCATATATTTCATAATTAATTACAATATAACTCTTATTCCCCCCTTTACTTAAAAATCTCCTGCATTACCCTCCGTTTCCCACATAATAATTATAAAAAAAACAACCTTAAAAAACAAACATAAAAAGAAAAAAACAAACAAAAAGAGAAACAAAAAACTACATAGGATTAAGAACGAATAAGGATTTGTCTTTCTTTTCACCCTTACCTCTTCTTTCTCTCCTCATTAATCTTTTCCATTATCCTATATAATTATATAATTATTCCTATATCTTTAATCCCTCCACCTAAACATGCTCTTATGTTCCCTGCCAAACGTCTTTCTTCCTCACTCCATACCATTCCCGTACATGCATTCGCCCAATGTTCCGACCTTTCCACATATCCTATATTTTCTTTCACTCTTATTCATCCAGTATATCCAAGACCGTTCCTCACTACAACTAAATCGCACAATCATTCTTTTTTTTCCATGAGCTGGTAATGCTTGGGCGGGTCGTGGATCGTTGCAACTATTCCTTTGCTGTTGATTCGGGCACCATTCATCCAACGTGTCTTCTTACCAAATTGGGCGAAAGGATAAGTTATTTGATATGAAGGAATAATTCTAATTAAATATCACAAATTTGTGGAAAACGATTTAATAACAATATATTACTATTAACAGGAATAAAATTTGAAAAGTAAAAAAAATTATTGTGTTATAAATTCCATTAAATTAGAAATGTTTAACCGGTATGTACTATTATTCCAACAATAAAATCTGAGATTTAAAAATTTTACAGATCATAAATTTTAACAAAATTGAAATGTTTAACGATATTTCGTATTTATTCCAACATGGATAAAATATGCGCATTAAAATTGCACAGTAATATAAATTTAAGCCAAATTTTAATGTTTAACTTAAAAAAATTGAGTAAACGATTTAATAAAAAAACAAAATATTGCTTATTTCGTATATCAATGTTTATACGTGAAGTCAGATCTGGTGAGACACAATCGTATAATTCCACAAAAAATATCATATTACAATTAAGTTTTAAGTTTTGGTACCAGGGCTTTTCACTGACAGAAAATCAATAAAACAGA
Source organism: Adranes taylori (assembly GCA_009867245.2). Taxonomy (NCBI): domain Eukaryota; kingdom Metazoa; phylum Arthropoda; class Insecta; order Coleoptera; family Staphylinidae; genus Adranes; species Adranes taylori. Next base: position 7,758 of record WYDF02001991.1, read on the forward strand.
TTCAAATACATTTGGATACTCTTACAACTTCATATCCCTAAAATCCCACATATAAAATCGATAACCCTTACACCATAAGATAAGTTCTTACACCTTTAGTCCGTGTCTATTTCACTTACCTATTAGTATGTAGTCTATTTAGTATTAATATTTTTATTGCAGCGTAGGCACTAGAGATGATAAGAGCTGCAATATTCTGTTATACACACACTTCACTACATACAGTCCAGTCCAGTCCATTCTGAAACTTGTTTTTCGATGTGGGATTAACAACAACTTCTTTTGGCAAGGAGTTCCATTGTGTTACTATCCTATTGCTGATAAAGTGCTTCCCTGGTTTGGGTCGAGAAAGTTCAGCTATTAGTTTGAGGCTGTAGCTACGCAAGTGTGTGTTTGTGTTCTTCCTAAGTTATAGCTGCAGTAACCGATTAATATCTTACAGATTTCGATCAGGTCTCTGCGAGTTCTTCGTTCTACTAGGGACGGAAACTTCAGGAACGCTATTCTCTCTTCGTATGATAGATTCCTAATCTCAGTCGGTAGTTTGGTTCACCAGCAAGTATATAACTTTTTTCAGGGTTGGACGCACCCATATGCAGGACCTCACATTTACCAACATAATAGCAAAAGCCAAAATTGTGTCCAATCGTTAATTTTGTACAGAATTCCCTACGTGTTATCTTTTGAGCCATCCGGGTATCCAATAATCTTCGTATCGTCCGCAAAATGACTAATTCTATTTGAAATGGTTAGGACATGTCACTGATGTAGCACAGAAAGAGCAGATGTTCAATAATGGATCTCTGACGTACTCCGCTAAGGATGCTGTTTTGTAGAATAAGTGCCCTCGACACGAACTCGTAAGTACGATCTGTTAAGACATTTCGGATCCCATTGAGGAGGCTACATGTGATTCCCATTGTACCAGTACAGTAATCTTTGTCGAATGAATTTTCAAAATCCAGATAAATGATGTCCATGGACTCACCTTTGTCAAATTTAGTAGTGTACTCGTGTAGTGCAATTGCTTGTGACAGATCGCAGTATTGAAGTTAGGCTAATTGGCCTGTAGTTCTCGGCTTTATTTAGTTTTATGATCCTTATAGATTGGAATAATTGTAGCTTTTCTCCATTCGACGGGTGACTCTGGTCAAAGAGTCGATTTTTGGAGAAACACGACTGGTATGCTGTGCGCTCCAAGGCTGGTATTTGTCTTTAGGTTGTTATACACTTGCCGCCTGTATATCACCAGAATCAATGTCTTCAACTCTCATTTGGTTTCTTATAATTTCTTTGTTATCACTTGGCCCTTTGCATCTATGCAATCATTTTCTAAATGTTGGAACCATGTGTTTGGTACCATTGAATTTTTTCATTACAAAACTGTACCAATATATCACCCTTCTTTTGTTTGCCGTCTCTCCAACAAGTCAATCGTCTCCAACAATATCTTCAACTCTCCCTTTATCTATCTTTCCGTTGAAATCGCCCATGACTATGTTAACTTCATTCTTCGTAATTTTTAATAAGTTTTTGATATCTTCGTAGAAAGGGTTTATTTTCATGTTCGGGGGGTTACCGCTGTGGCTGCATATGCTTGTATAATATTTATGTGTCTCGGATATACTTTTATTTGTATTAGGGCAACTCTGTCTGAGATAGGCATACACTCTTTGACTGCGCTTCTACATTTTTGTTCCATTATTATTTCAACGCTATTAGTGTTGAGGGTCATTGTTAGCTACTTTCATCGATGTCAATTTGATTTGTTCCATGTAGGGTTTCTGTATCGGACTCGACGGGTAATGACCCTAAAACCCGGACTCGAAATTCACCGAGTTCGGGTTTTAATAAATTAATTTTAATTACTAATAAAATTATGTTTATTTGTGAGAAGCTCAGGCGACTATTTCTATCTGCTTGGGATTCCCTAACTTGGGATAAGCTGTGTAAAAGTACCCTACTGTAAACAATCGTGAAAAAAGCGGTCTCAGTAGTTTGAACCGTAATTTTATTGCTTCTTTCATAGTATTAGGAATTATGAATGAAACATTGCTCGTGAAGAAATTTGTGTGATTTATAGAAACATTCAGTAATCGAAAAGACATTTGATGCGCGCTTTGCACGGTGAGGTCAACGTCGATCGAGAATGAGCGAACATTCTCGGTGTCGACAAATTTTTGCACGAAGATCAGCATTAGGACATAATGCTATATTATTATTCCTAAAGTATTGTTATATAAGAGAATCTAGAACAAAATAACATATAAGTTCTGTAACGTTATTTGCAAGCAAAATAATATGATTGTTTAATTTTTTTATTCGTATGTTTGAACCGGGCTAGGCGGTTTCAAAAACCCGGGTTTTCAGAAACCCTAGTACCAGGCCATCTAACTTCGCTCACACCAGATTATTTATGTTCATGTTCATTCGATTCATCTCTTTAACAATGTTATGTGACTTTCCTGCTCTAAAGAAGGTTTTGGCGTTCCATGTTCTTACTGTTAATGTATATTTAATCTGTTTTTCCACTTTCGGGTGGTGCCTATCTTTCTTCATGGGTATTCGTAGCACCCCATGGAAATCAGACTATTAATTTGTGGGGAAATAGTATCATTATTATTTATTAGTGCTCGAGGGATACGATAATAAAGATACTACTAAGCTATCATATTAGGATTAATTTCAAACGAAACTATGTGTTAAAATTCGCTTAGACAACTAAAACAGCAGAATTTCGCGATTTTATTTAACCATAGATAAATATTGACGTTTTAGGCATTTGGTAAGTATTAATTATTTGGTAAGTATAAAGATTTTTCTTTAAAGAAAATAAATACGTCGCATTTTAATTTCTTAAACGGTGACATATCTTCAAAATTCTTGAGTATTTAATTTTCTGTTTATTACTCCTTCCTCGTCTAGGAAACATTTATGTACGACAGCTTTTTTAGCGGCGTGCCTCCCTGGGTTATAATACGATCATGGGAAGTCCTGGATTTAGAAAAATAAATCTCCTAAACGTAGATCTTCTGGCCTAATCTTTTTTTTAGAAGTATTCAAATTACCAGCAAAACACCACTTTATGTAACTACAAGAAAGAAATAACTTATTTCGCATTAGATATTGCACACGAAATCAGGGATATTTAAGGATTTTATACCAATAATCTTGCATTTATTGTTATCTGGATTTGTAACCTTTTACTAGTTACTCTCCCAATCTCATTTTTCCCCAATTTTTTTTTAATGAAGCCTCCTTAAAATGTTATTGTGGTACCATCTCTATCCCCAACCACCATAATCCACACTAACCAGTTTTTCTTTTCATGAGTTAATAATCTGTATGTATGAGAATGAGTTGAAAAGGAATAGTTAAAATCTAAGCATTGTTCAATAAGTGGTAAATCACGAAGTAAAATATTCATCTATTTGACCATATAATAGTACTACAAAGTACAGAAATCTTTAGAAATTATTAACAGTATAATCTAGACTGAGATCTAAACGTTGTCTTAAGTTGTCAAACATAATTTTCTTCTAAATTAGTTTAAACCAGGAATATGGCTAAACTATGGCAGTCTTGTATTTCTTACATATAAATTTTTTTTAAATTATAAAGTAGATTTACGATCACATAAGGGAAGTCGATAAATAATTATATTGGTTTACATTCAACACTCGTTACACAATATTAAGACATTTCCATATTTCATTAATTTTCTACAAAAATTAATACAAATTTTTCATGGGTAAATAGAATCTATAGTGCTGCTGTTGTGATAAAGCACATAATACTGATTTAATTTTACTAGATACATAATACCAATCAAGGAAACTGTGATTACAATTTTTTAAACTATAACAAATTTCTTATAAAAGCGGATGGTTCAAGATGTATGGCGTCATTTCACTCATTATTATAAGGGATCATCACCACCTTCTTTATTAAGAGTATTACTGACCTAACATTTGAAAGACTACGATTAGCTCACTAAGATACCAACCGCCTGTTTGTTGAAATGAAAATTCGTGTTATAAATTATTAATTTATAAATGTAGATGAGTTGATAATTGATGTTTCTTAATTAATCGGTATTACAAACCCTAATGTAATGAGAAGCAGGTAAGATAAGGCACCATTGTACTGACCCACAAACGAGATATTAAGTGCAACGAAGACATACTAAACAACTAAGTCCTTGAAATCCCTATCATGCTATTTTCTCTAGTACATACAGACATGCTGCATTCGAATTTAGATGAAGAGTAAATAGAATCTAAAGTGCTGCTTTTCTGATAAAGCACATAACACTGATTTAATTTTAATAGGTAAGTAATAGGTACGTAAAATTGTAATAATAGTTTCCTTGTTGGATTACGTATCTAGTAAAATTTAATCAATGTATGTGCTTTATCAGAAAATCAGCACTAAATTTTATTTACTCTTCATCTACATTCGTATGCAGCGTATCTGCATGTACTAGAGAAAATAGCGTGGATAGGGATTTCAAAGGAATTAGTTGTTAGTCTTCGTTGCACTTAATATCTCGTTTGTGAATTGGTACAACGATGCCTTATCTTACCTATTTCTCATTCGGGTTTGTAATACCGACTAATTAAGAAACATCAATTACCAACTCATCTACAAGTGTAATGCTGTTTGCATTTATAAATTAATAATTTATAAGACGAATTTTCATTTGAACAAACAGGCGGCTGCTGTCTTAGTGACAGTTGCTGTCTAAGTGTTTATTAATCGTAGTCTTTCAAATGTTACGACAGTGATACTCCTAATAAAAATGCTGATGATCCCGTATAATCCTAATGAGTGAAATAATAATCTTAATGCGAATAATAATAATGAGTGAAATGGCGCCATACATCTGAACCATCCGCTTTTTAAGACAATTGTTATATTTGAAACAAAATGTACTGATAGTTTCCTTGCTAGTATTACGTACCTATTAAAATTACAAACTGTTCAGTTTTGCATCGCAAAATTTCGAATTGTGTCAATAAATCGCACATACATGTGTAAACTCCGTAGGTTGTTATATGTTACGTTGATAACACGTTATACTATCATTCTCACTAAATATACCTCAACAATTGTGAAATTTGACATATTAATGACATATTTTTTAATTTTGATTTTTTATAATCCTTTATTTTTATATCATTTGTTTATTTGTTATTATTATTTATTCAATTATTTTATTATTATTTTTGAACTTTCAGTCGTCCAGTGCCGAATATACCTCCAAGGATACCAGACAGACCATATACCAGTGGCAGGCCTAATTGAATAAGTAGTCCAAATGTGTTATATATTTATTAAAAAAAAACGTTTTATGAAATTGCAGTAAATCGTCAATTTTATAGTTTAAAATAGTGCCAATGTAAATACGAAACAAAGAATAATTGTAAACAATAATTCAAGTACTAAAACTGAAGTGGGACCAATTATTTCTAGATATTTTATAATCATTCGGCGGTTCAGACTGCCATTTCTAGTTATCTAATATCATAACAATCATTTTCTTAGGACACAAAACAATCGTGAATTTCTGGCATGAAAATATTTTAGAATTCGTCCAATAGTTGAACAAAATATTAAACTTGGAATTTTAAATCCTGTTTTTTTTGTTTCGTTTTTCTATGTGAAAAACTTTGTGTTATTTTATGAATAATTATTAATAACAAACTACATTGTACATATCTAAAATGAGAATAGCTACTATGTTTTTGTTGATTATAATTTTCTTTAACAAAATCATGCAGAATAATTAAAAGCACTGTCTACATATTTTGAAGATATATAAAGAGTTTTTTTTTTTAAATCTGGACTGACTTGTAGAAATGAATGAAAGAATAGAAAATTGGACTATAAGTGTGAAGTTATATAGTTATCGAACTGAAAGTAGAGTTAACGAAAAAAAAATGTTCAAAAGCTTTTTTTAATTGATTGTACCAGTATTTAATCCGCCAAGTAACTGTTCACATTTTTTTCTTCCGGCTCCTTTACTAACCTCTCCTTTTAGAAAAGCCCAACTATCTTCTCAACACGCTTCCCACTCAAGTGTTTAACGCCCATTTGGGCGTAATGAGAGGTAGCGAATCAGACCAGATGACGTACTTTTTTTGTTAATTCAAACGAGTGTAAGGGATGAGGTGAGTTTTTAAAACTTTCATTGAAGCAACTGATATTATTAACAGAATTAGTATTATAAATAAAAAGGATATTACTAGCACACCTTCATTCCCAATTAGTCCGGATGTATTTGCTAACACCCTGAAGAAGGCCATGAATAAAACTGAAACTA
>WYDF02002002.1:0-14082 GCA_009867245.2 Adranes taylori
CAGGGTGCACCGGATGACATAGTCATCACTCAAGCAGGCGAGGTTGACGTTTGGGTTGGCTATATTGACCATGTCGTTCCATCACCCCTTACACATCCCTTGTACTTACTTCGCTTGTACTTACTATATTATTTTTCTACTTCGTCCGGTATATATTTACAAGTGCTCGGTACAAGTAGCACTCTCTCTTGCTCTGTGTAAGTACTGAGGAGGGACTGATGTAGGTTTACGACATTACCGACATAGAGTTCTACATTTTCCGCCGCCATCTTGCGGCGGAAAATGTGAGGCCCTCTCTTGAGAAAATGAGATACTATTAATGATCAACGCGTTCCACTTTAATCTTTATTACTTCCCTATTTTTTACCATGTGGGAGCATTTAAAATATGTTATCTCAAATTCTATGACTAGTGAATATCAGCGACCATCATGTAGCGTCAATCCGTCGTCTAGTTTTAGCGTGAATAGTAAATGTTGTTCATTTACTATTCATACACATCAATTTATTTGAATTTCTTTTATTTAGCTCTAACAAATCAGTACTATTTACTTATCAATAAATCTGTTATGACCAAACATACATTTCATATAATTAAGCGCTGCAACAATTAATTTAATAATTTCACGACTATCTATAGGTCCTAAGCCGAGGATAAAATTCTGCTCTATGTGATAGTAAACGTTTACCCCCACTTATCATCGTTATCCCATACTGCCACAGCAAACACAGGCAGCAACGAAAGCGACGTCATCACACATCAATAATTATATCGGACGCTGCTAGTGTATTTACATATTATACAGCATAGGCCCCTACTCTTATTTGCATACGTCAAACAACGCGCTTCAGATAAGCACGTACAAGGCATTTATATTATCCAACCTTTTTCGTTAGCAAGTTTGACAAGTTTTGTCTACTCTTGTGTCAACATCCTTGCTTAGTTCCGGCCATACATTCTTCCATACTCGTTTCAAACATTTCTCGCTCAACTTATTCCAGGTAAGATTGATATTATCTACAGCGTCCATGATATTGTAGTTCTTCCAACAATCTCTAATACATTGTTTTATAAATTAGTTAACGAAATGTCCGCCGCAGATAGTTTGATTTAAAATTGGATATTACGCCTTGGTTAGACTAACTACGTTGTACTTGGTGACAGAAAAACCATTTCTACTAGAAATTATGCTGTTAACTCGGACTAAAGTATTGGATCACTTTTTTTTAATTCGCAGCAGCGTTTCACAGATGACGATCAAAAATCTTCAGTAAACGAATTCTAGAAAACTTTCATAGTAATTCAACATTTTTACTAAACTCCCAAATAATTGGTAAACTTGATTCTGAAAAACTCCTTCCACTGTTTTGGGGCTTTGAAATGATATAGAAGAAGTGGTTTTAATTTAAAGTCTCCATAAACATTACCACCCGGTTAAGCAATTTTTTGCAGCTTTAAATCCTAGTGCATGCTTTTCTTCACGGGATAAATATGTACATTCCAGAAACAGGCCGTTTCATCAACAGTGAAATATATTGAGGAGTAGCTCAATGAATTCTCTTAATGTCGCTAGAAATGCAGCAGTCTTTATATCTCCACTTGCCGCATCTTCAGTAATCTGTATGTTATGAAAGTTCTTTTTAAATCGATGGAACGACACCCGACTTGCTGCAAATTTTTCATTCGTGTTGCCTTTTTTATTCTCAGTATGGTTACAAATTGTTCTCACTTTTTCCAATGAATTTGGTTGATTTAATGGCATATAAAGTCGTTTCTCTAATTCGTCCATATGCTACGTTAGTGTTTTCTACATAACTAAGAAAGCAATTCTATCTACAGGTGCAACCCGCTCTCCTAATATAAACCGGAGAACATTTTATAAATTAGAATTATAAATAATAATTCAATTTATTTACAATTTGTTTTTAAATCTTTAAGGGTCATAATGTCTGTATGTAAGCAGACATATTTGTTGAAGTAAGTCTCCAACAGTCCAGCCTCCAAATATTCTTAGACGTCTTGTGCACTCATATTAGTGTCTAGGTCGTTACAAAGATCGAGAATTGAGTAGTAGTACTACTTCACATCTTCATCTGGCTTCTCTTTCCTATTACTGACTTTATACATTAAATCTCGGTTAAGGTGCAATCCTCCAAATTCTGAAGTTATGTCAGATTTTATTTTGATTCTCATTTTCACAATATTGTTTGTATCAGAAATCTGCATTACCTCGTATATAGTCCCCAATGTAGCTAATTTTGAAAGCAGGGCTCCAACAGTTAGGTCTGGTGCTTTCTTGGTTTAGATGGACTACTGTTTAGAAGTTGATTATTGGTTCTATTTGGACATGCCAACTTCTTTTTTAGATTATATGGTCCTCTTCTGTCACTTTGTAGAAACTGAATAGTCTGATAACAGTTGTGTAAGTTTGCATTTTTATACAATTACAATATTCTGTTCCTAGTATATGAAAGATGATTGTATAAATGTGTTATCTTTCAAGTATATTGTTTCTTTTTCCTCTGCCAATTTTTTTTTTGCTAAACCTAATACTACCGCGTAAAACTGAAACTATGTTAAGGGGAGTATTACTGTAATTTTATACAACTTGAACCATTCCTACAGGTTGCAGAAGCTCGACATATGATGAAAGAGGTTAGTCATGTTAAAAAGCGCGAGACATGGATTGATGGACCTATGGGTCGTCATACGGGAGAAGCGCATGCAGGAACACCTTGCAGTTATGGATACATGGATACACATAAGAAAAATATGATACGTAAATGGGTGGAGCAGTCCTCAATGCAACTTTCTCAACAGCAACATCAAATCCATCAAAAATCTTCCAAATCTAGTGATAAGGTTTGTAATAATTGATTAAGGATTATTGCACAATTATATTTCTAAATTAAGGGTTGATTTGAGGTCACAAAAACCAATTTTATTCAAATATGGATTTTTACAGATTAAAGAGAAACCTAACGTAAAAGAATGGATCCAAATAAAACAATATACAGACGACACTGTTGTAAAACCTGTTGACACTAAGAAACCGATCGAGGAATCAGTTATTCGCACCGGCTTAAAACTTCACAAAACTATGTCCAACACCATGGAATTAAAATTGATCGATGAGAAACCGCCTTCCATTTTAAACGATAAACAAATTGAAGATGAGGAAGATGAAGACGTTCCACATATTCCACCAGCATTACCACTGATAAAACCTCTTAGTAGTCGTGAAGTTAGTTTGGAGAGTCTAGATCAATTACTAAAGGAGCGACAACTATCGAACGCCGAATATCAAAATCAACAATCGAATTATGATGAAACGGAACGGAATAGTGTAGACGATGATGAGATTTTAGAGATTATTGAAGTTGAGGAACCATTGGAACCCGTACCTACGCAAGATTGTTGCTTACAAGTGACTGAAGAAGATATAGCTATGTGTATGGGTTTGATGGAAAATCCGCTGCCTGAGGTAGATAATTTTCTTATTATTTTGTGTCACATTCATATTTAAGAGCATTTTATCAAAGCTCCACTCTTAACTAAGGCAGTAGTCTCTATAGTTCTGGCTATAAATGAAAGATTGTTTTAACTTAACTAAAAATCTATAGATACGTTTTAAAGAAAACATACATGCAATTAAATAAAATATTCGTTCATATGCATAAATGACGCCGCGTAAAATTCTACACAAACTTAGTTTATAATTATTCACAGTTGCTTTAACTAATCCTAATTCGATTGGTTTTAATTTATGCTAATAATTAAACTCATTACTTCCGATTTTACTTTAATCTTGTTAACGCTTCATTCGTAATATGATTATTTCATTTATACCCAACGAGCGTTTCTATTAAATTCGATACTCTAATTTAATCATTAGTTTATTTATAATTACAATCCGAATGAAATCATGGTTTTTACATTCAAAACTCAAACAAACATAGCTACTGCTTTGTTAATACCAGATTCTCCTTTTGTGGATGACCATTCGATTGAATAACTCGCAACTCAATCGTTTTACGAGATCCGGCTTTGTATTTTATGTAAAAGACTCCTCAACTAACTACTTGAATCATGAACCATTGTGTAGAATGATGCGTACGCCTAATTCTGTTATGGATCATACTGATTTACCTGTTCGAAGTTTAAATCAACTCAGTGCTATACTAAAGCTATTGTGTGATTAACATATCCTGATCGGTTGATAGATTGCTACATTATTAGATATTCTGCATTATTAGAATATTAATCATCAATATTCATCGTGTTAGATATGTTATGTTCTATATTATTCATTGTTGGGTATTTTTCTTTTCTTTTGTTTCTCTTTTTATGTGTTTTTCTAATTTAAGATAACTGATACTTAAATACGAACCATATATAACCTAAATTAGAATATTGTACTATGTAATTATTTAGATTGAGCAGGTCGTTTTCTAAAAATGTGCATATGTCGGCCAACAGATAAAAACATATATAGAAGATTTAATAAAAATAATATGTATCCGATGTAATAAGTTCAGATAGAGTTAGTGTGCATTCAATTACGCATATACAATGACGTTCTCAAAAATAAGGATGTTGATAAAGCTTAATACCTTATTGCAGAAATGGCCATCCACCCGTGATTCATCTGCATTTTTTTTTCTAATTTGACAGCCTGTCATATTTGTTACACATTTTTCGAAGACGATCTGCTTAATCTAAATAGTTAATTAAACAATTAATGTAGTCGTGTCATTAAACGACGATACCCATCCATATGATCAGTTATAATATGCAAATATGCGGCTCTCGTATATGAACAAAGAAAAACCAGTGATGTTAGTAACAACGTGGCTCCATAGTCCGTTTCATATGTTTTCAATTCTGCACTCAGCTGCTTTAAATACACGCTAATACCATAAAAATCTGATTTCTCTACAATAAGTAGGGTAGTACTTATTTGTTGGAATAATTTTGCAGAAACATTTTTTTCTAATTTGTTAGTCTCTCATATTTGTTACACATTTTTCGAATACGGCCTGCTTAATCTAAATAATTAATTAATGTAGTTGTGTCATTAAACGACGATACCCATCCATATGATTAGTTATTTTACTATGTTATTATATTTCCAGTACTTATATATCCTTACTGTAAAATTATACAATGAATTATTATTCGATAAAGGGGCAGTCCGGTAATAAGGGTACTTATTCTGAAATAACATATATTTCCTTGTTTTTTTTATTACAATAATGTTATATGTCTAATGACTTTTCTTATAAGATCATAGTTCTGTTCGTATATCTAATTAAAATAAATCTATTTTGAAAAAATATAAACAATATGTTATATATCTTTATTTCAGGTTGATCAAGAGAATCCCTTAGATCATCCCTTAAGGATATTAAGTCAAGAAAATCTGACCATTGTAAGCACATTTACTGATTCCATGTCAATGTATACAGATTTGGAAAGGATATTGCCAAGGCATAAATATGATCCAAAATATGGATTTTACAGTGATGATTATGAGGATCCTGATGATCCCAACCAAAAGTAATAAAAAACTTAGATGACTATCATTATCGAATTGGTTTTATAGAAAAACATAATTATTTTTGCAGATATAAGGATGAACAAGTGCGACGAAAGTTTGATCAGCTAGCAAAATTACATGAATTATATTCCAATAGATTAGCTAGTGCCAATGTTGCCAATTCAGAAACTTATCAAAGGCAAAAAGTTAATCATAAAGTAAGTCATATAAATAGAATGTCATACAAATATTTCTTTAATTCAATCTGTAGGATAAGAATTCATAATGACATTGTGGCTCTCACTCGAGACGCTGCTAACGGAGAGTCCTAGCTACTCTCACAGATGGCGCAAAAAAATATCTTAATTATTTCCCAATGTAACAGCCTTCGACAATATGTATGCTCGGGCGCCATGTCAGTTTAACGTGAGATCGCACGCTGGAACTGATCTTGTTCCGGTCCTACGGTCCTCAGTGGCTTACTAAGGGCACGAGTAGTTACGAGTACGTGAGTTATACAGAGGTTCTCGTTCTTGTGGGCAGCTGAAAAAGATTCTAACTGCTAATTACTTAAGCAGCATTTAACTATTTAACAAAATAACGTCTATTGGTCTTCTAGACAATATAAACAAAGAAAGAAATATTAATCCACAAATAAATGTTAAATTACATTTATATCGCATCAATGGCGGTAACGAAATAAAAAGTAGCGAACCTATCAAAAATAAATCAAAGATAGGCGCTGCGTGAAAAACAGTCCAAACATATGTTAATAATCATTACCAAAACAAAATAAAAGCGGTGCATTAAAACCAATTTCAAATGTGCGGTGATAAAATAATAAAGCAGTAGTAATGCAGAAAGCATATACAAGTAGTCAATAATACAATTGGGAAGGGTGGGGTTAATTTAAATGCAGGATATGTATAACGTACAAGGTAGAAATCTCAGGGCTTCACTCTAGGTTACTAACACCCCGTTTAATGCAAGTGCTTTGTTTGTTGACTGATTAAAGTTAACCCCGTTAACCCCAAAGCTATTGAACATAAATGTGATAAAGAGAATAGTATATGGTATATAAAATGGCTCACCAAATGTGTTGTTATCTCGGCGACTGTCGCTGGCGGTTGCTTTGCTTATTGCGTCAGTATAGTTTGGTCGCACCGCTCATTGTCTCGGCTTGGCTCTTCACTCTGCTGGCTGCTGCTGATGGTGGTCTTTTTTCGAGTTCTCAAATTCAGGAACTAAATATTTGTATTCAAAATCGCGTTATTTATAGGCCTGAGCCTATAAATAACTCAACTTTCTGTTATACAGGTCTGCGCGAAGTCAACCACATGACATTTTTTTCCTTTATACCGCTCCGTATACAATCCTATACAATTCTCGCCAATAACGCTACTCTATGTGGCGGCGCAACACACAAGTCCACTCTCGGTATATTACTTTACACGCTACAACAGAAACAGTCAGCATACGTAGTAGCACCGACAAGCCAGCATATTATGTTCATTTCCGATGCGGTCTTTACAGGTAGCAGTGGACAACGCCAGCCAATATATTATATAAGGCAAACGGAATTCATAGTCAGCGAACATAAACAGTCATAACACATACATAACACAGCAAGCCAATGCATTAATTAATTATAATCGAACACTGTTAAATTCTTCTACATACTTCTCTCTCTGGACGCTGAATACTACCATATACCTATATGTTATATACGGAAGCGTACATAACTACACAACATTTAGCGCGTTCATACTACATAGTGACAGTGAAGTAAGCGACAGTTTATCTCTCTCTGCTGCATGCAATTAGATAGGCGTTCAATTTGATTCCCATATTCTCATACGTCTTCATACTCTCCATACTCAAATGCGTTTGCTCAAGTTACAGCAGCAGCAGTAGAAATCATATTTGTTTATCAATTTTTTTGTTTTCAGGAACGGATTGGATAAATGTTATTTATTTATTAGGAAGAATTACGTAATTTTATTAATTAATCTATTAAATTTATGTCTCATAAAATGCTTTGTTACAATATTTTGTAGTTAAAAGTTAGATTGGAAGTTGTAATTGATTCAAAAATCCACGACTACCAGTAAATTTCCAATCTTAGCAGTAAAATATTTATTGTAATAGTTAAACCCTTGACAAAGATGGTTTGACACAAATATTCATCTTGAAACAAATATTCATCAGCAATTCTATTTTAAAATTAAATTAAAGAATGTTTTACAGGCCTTAACACGATGTGAATCATTTTCATTAACTGATATGCTGTATGGTGCATCCGGAGATCCGTTAAGGGGTGACCATCAATATGGTACTTGCAATGATAATAGTAGTATTTACAGTGAACCGGCTTATCTTCCAGCAACGTTCCAAGCAACGAATAGATTTCCAGGACGTGAAAATTGTAATCAAACGCCATCGATGTTGCGATGTTATTCGAGAGAAGAGTTTGTCAAGTAATAATTTATTTTTTAAATAAAATATATTTTCACGGTCACCTATACTTTATACTATCAGCCTACATGTAATTAAGTTCTAAAATCAAAGGAAATATGTAATTTTACGTAATTCATATAAATTATGTAATTCATATGTAATATTTTAGATGCAATAATTGTCATGCACCGCAAATATCACCTGGTATACGCAATACAAGTGCTTCCACAACGATGGGCTTCCCGGATTCATCCAATCCATCAAATTGGTACAAAACTACAAAACACGATATATATCCCAGCCAAGTGCAAACAATGTCAGCATCAAATTTTGAACTCTCTTCCAAGCTGAATCATCAATCGAATCATACCAACTATATGGGAAAAGAACGTAATCAGCAGCAAAAAACAGGACCCTTAATAGGAGGCAGGTTTCAAAGGTATTTTTTAATTGCTAGGAGTTGCTGCCCAACATTTTTATTTTTTCGGGTGTCTAAAAGGAATTGTATCTTTATCTGTAAATATTAGGTTTAACATTAACAAAAATGTCTACCCGATAATCCACGCACCCTTACTCCTAAGACAACAAATTGCTTTACACCAAACATTACGCTACTAATTTCTTTACCAATGCGCTTCAAACATTCAAGAGATTAAAACCCTGAATCCAAAAATATCAAAACAGGATAGAGCCACTAGCCCCCAAACATCAGCCCCATTGCTTTTACAATGGTAACTATAATGTAAACCGCATGCATCTTTTCCGGTGCACTCGGAAAAAGATTTTTTCCACGCGTTTTAAACTGTTCAAATTCAGCCTTCTCAACCGATGAAAGAATATTTCTCTGTTACGGCGTAAAATTCACCCCAAATTGAAAGTCACACAACACCAATTTAAAAGAATTAATCATCGACACAGAATTTATCATAGAAAATAGCACCACATCAAATCAAAACTTTGTAGGAGCCATATGCAAGGAACATGTAGATAAGGCAATTGTAAAACCCAAAAACCATATGAATATCAAAACTAACAACCTTCTGAAATCCATCAAATACAGATTAAAAGCCGACAACTTAATAGTTTCAAAAGCAGATAAAAGTAGTTGTCTTCTCATCATGAACAAGTGTGATTATGCGTCAAAATTCTTATCGTCCCAAGAAGAAGATTCCAAATTTGTTAAAATCAAGTTTCGAAGTTTGAAACCAAACTCAAACTTGTTTTAAACAAACACGAGGGTTTAGGGAAGTATAATAAAGTTGCGATCACCGAAATGAATCTTCAAATTCCAAGACTATATGGTTTACCTAAGATACATGAAGGTGAACATTTTCCTATTAGACCTGTCTCCTGCTTTGTTTCTCCACACTTTTATAAATTCATGCAAGCAGTTGTTCTCGATTCACAACTTAACTTCTAAACACGACTTTTCACCATACTATCAACACTTCCGAATTCATGCTATTTCGTCCAAATACATTACATACAGCTAGTGAAATGCATTTATACCAAATGCAGTATACAGCGAATAAAAGGATATTTAACATCTTAATATATGCAAATTTGCATACACGTTGCGTTCAAAAGGAAAATTATAACTCATAAGTCGATGTAATGATATCTCGCGCATAAAGTCGTAAAGAGAGGGTGTTGATAATGGCTACCTCTATGCCAGAAATACGTGTCCACCTTGCCTCAATGTTTAAACTAATTCTTATAATTCCTTTTCATTTACAATTTTCGAAATTAGCACCTATCTATTTAAAATTTGATCTTACTGCTTGACAATAAATACTACTTACATTCTTCAATATTATTTTTGGCTTATGCGTGTATAACAGCTATTACCACGTACAAAGTTTAACAGCTTTCGTAACTCTAAGTGATACTACACACGCTGGCAGCAATGCAAAACGAGATCGCTTAATGAGCTAGGCGATGGTTGAATACGTCCTATATTATTGCATGATGAAGTGTTTAGTCGCTGTTGCCAAACTAATACTGAAGAGGCGGCGATGATGGTCTTCACGGGTTACTGGGCAGAGCCACCCTTTTCCCGGAGTTGGTGGTAATTGAACTTCGCCTGGAACTGTTGGACGAATCGGTTAACCGGATCTTGGAAACGAATCTTCGAACTAGCTTCGTGGTGGCATTGGCTTGGTTGGATCTACTACAGGCAGAGATGCCCGTTGATGACTATGTTTAGGAGTTGACTCATTAGTACCATTGTTTGTTTTGTGTAACCGCCATTGCTCTACTAACTTCTTTTGATGGCGGCCCCCACTTGGTCGCAATGGAGAGTGGAAGTTATGAACGAAAATGCAAGAATTAAGAAATGAAAGAGATTGCATAAATTGGGGGTTGTGTTGACCCATTATATAATAACTAACAATATGATTATTGATTACTAGTGGTATGCTACTTTGAATAAATTCCCCTTAATGGCGCGACAACTTAGTCGATGGCCGAGAAGGGTTGACATGGTCAAATAATTATAAATTGAGACTTCGAGATCTCCTTCAACTACTTTCCTTGGCTACACGAGCCTTGCCCGTTCGTGATTGCTATGTGGCATTCCCTATGGGTTTGTTTTTTCTTGTTTTACCTAAGGTTTACTTATTCGTTGTTTTGGGTTACATATTCGTAGCCAGGATCTTAATATCCTCTATTTCATATTCTTTTAGCATTTTCAACATTTCTGCCCCCGCCCCCATGCTTGCTACAAGTTTGTACATTGCACGCGCCTTTAATGCCTCGCCTTTAATATTTCGCTGTTTCTGATGCATGACGCGTCGAGTACTTTTTTTATGACTTTGTTTTGCCCTATGGTTGCCCTATCTTTAGTTTTTTAACCCTTTTGTCCATAATTCGCAACTATAGGATAGTTGGGATCTTAGGGATGGTGTATATAATTTTGTTCCTGACTTTGATAGAAAGGTTAGAATCATGTTTGAGGATGCTGTAGAATTTCCACACAATTTTCCTTGCAACGGCGTCTCTACTTTTCACGTGTAACGTCGAATTTATATTTCAAATATTTGGCTGTGTTTTTAAAATTAACTTTTCTTTCTTGGAAATTTACTGGGGTGTTGATCTTCCTCCTTTAACCTATTTTAATAATTTGGGTTTTTTCCGCATACATCCGAGTTTTACAGATTTTTTGATTAAGATTAGCCATCTTCCTATTGAATTCTTTCCCACTATTGGGTTGTATTAATGATCGCAGATAAATTTTTGTCTTTATCAAAAAACGGCATATTGCTGACGAGGATATTAAAAAGTACTGGAGAAAGGTACGCCATGGAGTGGACCATGGGTTAAGCTCTGGGTTAAATTCAACGAACTGTCAAATGATGTCATTTTGATTGAAAGATAGATATTGTGTTTCTTATTATTAACTATGACTTCGTCAAGCGCGAGATCCGCACGGCACATTCGAAGAGCAGAATTTCCAAATTGCACCTTTCCGATGCTAGATTGTGTGGACCTTTTATAAGCAAACTTTTTGTGGCGATACACTTCTGCATCACAAGTGGTGGTGGTAGCTCTACGTGACCAAAATCTTGGGAAACATCGTATCAAAACATCTTCTGCTAAAATTCGTAGGAGAACC
Organism: Adranes taylori; assembly: GCA_009867245.2. Lineage (NCBI taxonomy): Eukaryota > Metazoa > Arthropoda > Insecta > Coleoptera > Staphylinidae > Adranes > Adranes taylori. Next base: position 11,610 of record WYDF02002002.1, read on the forward strand.
AATGAGAGAAGGCTATCAAGCTGTTGAAGGCACAAAGGGTGAAAATCGTAACGATTTACTCTTTTATGTTTTCGTTTCTGATGTTCGGGAAAAGCTATTATGAATTTAATAAAAAATTGTATGACTAAACGAATTCTTTTCACCCACCCATTTTCGGTGGGTGAAAAGAATTCGTCTACTCATACATTTTTTGATTAAATGTATAATAGCTTTTCTCGAACATCAGAAACGAAAACATAAAGGAGTCGTTGGAATAAAGACATCCACGTATATAACGTCTAAGCGGCCGAATTCTCATAACAATTTCTGTCCGCATGTTATACAACATCTTCGGCATATGCAGGCGGCTTTCTTTGTAAACATATCTCTTTCGTTCGGCATACTTTGTATCCACCGGCTTTCTTTGTTATATTTTTATGTTTTCGTTCCATATTTATCTTTTAACTGATGAAATTTTATTTGATAATTAATTATTACAAAATTGATTTGTTAATTTAATAAATTAATTTATATTGGATTAATCAATCAATCACAACTTATCTTATTAGACTTAATTCCAGTAAGAGCAATAAGGTACAATTCAAAACGCATTTATACATTTTTTTAGCATTCCCAAAACAATAAATGCGGTTAATAATAATTTTAAATATATTTTTGCAGATATAATGACAAAAGTACGCAAGACAGTAATTTGTCCAATTTAAGACAACCGGATGGTGCTTCTAATCCAAATTTAAGCGGTACCTGCACTACAGAAGAGAAACCTCCAACAGTAATCCCATCAAAGAATCATGCAGAACCGTTAATACAATTAATGGAACAACCAACCACAATTGTAACCAAAGAACCGTTATCGTTAACATTGAATTTAACTGAATCTACATTTAACAACAGTTCACTGAATCATAAACCTCATCGAAGAATGCTGAGCATTGAAGATGGATTGACCACATTGAAATTGAATCAAAAACAGATTGAAGGATACGATAGTGGTCATGATTCATCAACACCAAGAACATCGAAACATAGTCCAGCTGCTATTTCCAGGAAAGCGGAAAGCGGGTATGATAGTATTGTTCGGGATAGTGAAAGTTCGAGTATAGATTCTGGTGATATAAGTCGCTTATCGCGCATTGTTCACCATCCAAAAAATCGACGCACTGTCACAACTGAAGTTAGTATTAGGCGTAATAAATGTACAAATAAGCATAAAACGCACGAAAAGTCATTTTGTTCGTGGTTTTTAAATCCATTTACATGTAAATATATTGATGAACCACCTGAGACACATTTATAGTAAATCTACGACTGAAATTTAGATTTGATTTCAAAGTCTGTTAACTTTTAAAATATATTAAGTGTAAGCAATATTTTACACTGACGACAGGGTGAATACGGATAAAAATAATTCCAAAGGCTATTAGGTTCTATTGTCTGTGTTGTGGAGTAAGGTTGTGCATTGATTGTCAATAACAAGCTTTTTAATAGGTACGTAATGTCAATAACTACAACAAATGTCTTAAAATAGCGACTTCTTCAACGCTTTGTTATAAGTGATCATCAGCATCCTCTTTATTAGGACCATGACGTCTTTTAAAGCCGCGACTAACTCACTAAGCCCCAAGCCGGCTGTTGATAGAAATGAAAATTCGTATAATGAATTATTAGTTTTTGAATGCAACCAGATGTACATGTAGTAATTGATGTTCCTAATGTTGCGTAACGATTTTTATTGATACGAGGTCATACCATAACTATCTTTCACAAAAAGGGGGCCGGCATAGCCTATTCCAACATTATCAAAAGGCAGTGAAGATTTTGTCCTTGTTTGGGATAAGATTCCCGTCAAAGGATGTATTATTGAAATATTTGAATATTTAATTACGACATCTAAGAATAATATTTTAAATATTTGAAAAGTTAACATAGTTTGAAATTATTAATGTATATAAAAAACAATGTAATATAATGTATAATTTGAAATACTAAGTCGGGCATGCTTAACCCAATTTTTAAGCCGCATTGCCATAAACAGAAAATTAAAAGGGCCGCAACCAAATGTCAAGACCTACATTTTTTGTAATTCTAATTTTTTTTTAGATAGGCGAAAAGCGAATTTGATTTTAAAACAAAATATTTGTATACATACTGCGTGATTTTTTTTTAATTTCATAATATAAAGTATAGCGGACCTGAGAAACGTTGTTTCGAACTCCATCTCCTCCCCATCTCCTCATATTTGCTTACAGCTCTGGCGCGGACAGCTCTGCAAAATTTTTATAAATAATATGTTTTCTTAAATGCAATTTGTTTTTAAAGAAAGTTTTTAAAACATAATTTTTAAATTATAAAAACGTCAAACACAAACAAATTAATAAAATATAAAATTTTGTAAAATATATTTGTAAAATTTAGTAAATGGATGACGTGAGTTTTTAAATACATAAAATTGGTAATATAAAGTTTCTAAAAT
>WYDF02002013.1:0-27484 GCA_009867245.2 Adranes taylori
GTAAGTATACAAAATATATACGAGCCATCGTTCTTACACTTGTATGAAATATTAAATTAGAATTTAAATCTCCTTAAGTGCAAAATTTAGCTATATCACAATAGCTTATATATGTTCGCAGCGACTAAATCTCATTATTTTAATTTGTGTGAACGTTATTTTAAATGAAAAATGTTACTATCATACGACAAAATCTTGTTTCTTCGTTTCGCGGTCTCATCAGGCATGAGTTGTAACTATTTAAATTCAGTTTGACTGCCGTGTCTCAGTTTGGCATCAGGCGTAGAGGATGTTCGTAATGATAAAAATTTTGCAGTTGAAGTAGAAGAATAATAAGAAGCGACGAATTTAACACAGAGACAGAAGAAACTACAAATTTTACAAATAGTTTCTTTAAACTTTACAAAAACTTTACAAATTTTACTACAAATCAACAAGATGCTGGTGCTTATCGTAGTCATGATTAAACTATCTGGAATATGAAGACGTTACAGTTATCTCAAACCCGATAAGTGCGCTCTTGAAGTTTCTAACTTTTAGGAGTAGCCAGTAAATTTACTTCTATGTACACGCGTAAAGATATTTTTGACGCTATAGTGTCACCTGAAATAAAATCATCATACGAGAAGCAAATCTAATCAAATTTATAACTATTCAAATAAAGATTTGTCATCAGCACCAATTGTCTGGAAGAGTATTACGTTTGATGAACTTGATGTTTTTCTTGGAATACTATTAATGACAGGCGCTCATAAATCCAATAGTGAGAACTTTGACGAATTGTGAAAATTAGACGCCTTGCCATTATATAAAGCTGCAATGAGCCGAGACGATTTTAAGCAAACACTTAAATTTATAATATTTGATAATCCCATAACACGGGCTGCCAGAATTGAAAGTAATAAAGGCGCAGCAATAAGTGATATTTGGGTTATTCTAAAAAAAATTGTTATATAACAATTGTTACCTTACAGTGACAGAACCAAAGTTACCTAATAAATTCCATCCAATCCTGCCAAGTATGGAATAAAAGTATTTTGGGTGTGTGATGCTAAGACGTTTTATCCCTGCGATGGTTCTATTTATACAGGAACATTAATGGGCAGTAATTGTTCTAGGTCAGTAAGCGGCAAGTGTGCTAGGGCAGTAAGCGGCAAGTAAACGTTAGCGAAAAACTCTAATGAACTTGATCAAACAGCAATATCAAACAACTGATAATTTCTTCACTTCATTGCCTCTTGTTTGAATGCTGAAATGTGATGGAGTAACTTTAGTCAGCACTCTTAAGAAAAATATCCATATATTCCAAAATGTCTTTTACTCACAAAAGAGAAATTTGTTTTTCAACTGATTTTGCCTTCAATGAGGAGCACATGCTCTGCTCGTAACATAAAGCTGCCGTTCATCTGCTGCTGTATCATAAAGCTACTGCAGCTCTGCTGGACATAAAGCGAACAAAACTGTCATTTTATTATCTGCGATGCATTCTACTAATTCAGTTGATAATAATGGATTTCTTTTTTTCGATGGGCACTGGCTTTCTGTCAATATTTTGGATATATCAGCTCTTATAGCCTTTATCATCAATACAAAAATAATCCAACAAGTTATCATAGCACAAATAAATGAAGGATTATCCTAAAAGATTTTTCTTTCGATTTATATATACCTGTAATAAATAAGGAATATGAAAGTTGCGTTAATTTACGTAAACAATTTACAAAAGGCGCAATTAAAAGTGTTCTAAGAAGTTCATTGCAACCTCATCACAATACTAACCCAATGTCTGTAGGGGGAGTCTTCTGGACGAATAACAGTTAAAGGCTTTTCAGGAGTAAAGTTTGATATTCCTGAAAAGAAAAAAATTTAAAATCTCAAAAAGTGTGCGGCATTTGTAATGAATCTGTGTGTCTACTACACACCCATCAAAAAATTAAGTGCCTTCAATGGCAAGATAAATAGTTAATTGTTTTAATTATACTTAATGCTTAATTAAAAAAAAATATTTATCATCAATTATAATAAAAGTAAATAAAAATAAATTATATGTACTATCATTTTCTTTATGTGAATGTGGAAATACCAGAGTTCTGACTTACCCAGTACCACCATTCTCCTAAATGTGTTTATTTTATTTCGAAGCAATATAAAACGGAGAAACAATTTCTTACAAATCCAATATTTGCCAAACCAATAAAATTACATATTGGAAGATATCCTAGGAGCTCAGTTTTACCCTGTACGTAAATAATAATTTATACCATATTATCTGCACTAAAAGTTCCACCTTCAGCCATATAAGGGTTAAAAGTGAGGAAAAGATGTTATGGAAATTGAAATGTTTCGACGTCAGTGAAAGTGTACTAGTATATTTATCACGTTATAGACAGAACTGGGGCAAAGGAAAAATAAGAAAAAAATCATGTACCTATTCGTACTTATTTAGTATTAATAAATAATATTATACGTATGTTTCATATAGAGTGCATTAAGAAATATCAAGCGTGTAGTAGATCACACGAAAGAAGGAATGAAAATAATTATGAAGTTAATGAAGATCAATTATATGGGGTATTGTTCCACATATGGATAGAGAGATCTTACATTTGATAGAAACTGAAAATAAAAAGGAAATTACAAATTCGGCAGAAAACAAGTGTGATCAATTTAATTAAAAAATTATAAAACATAATAAATTATAAGATTTGGTGGATTCTGCACAAACATCTCAATAATAATGAAACATTACTATTAAACGTATTACTTCGATATAACAAATATTTATACCTCCAGAAAATTTTAGAAGGGAGTAATGTAGTATGTGTTAATAAATAATTAAATAGGTAATTATCGGTTGTCTAGAGATATAATATTTAGTTATTATTGTTAATCAAATGTAGACATAAAAACAATTCTTGTCTATAAAATCTTATATTTATATTATGCTGAGTCTAATTTATATATAGACAATAATCCACGCAATATATGAAGAAACGTAACAGTCTAAATCAAAGAATTCAATATTAAAATATGAGAAATCTATAGCGTTGCGCCACTGATTGGGTTGCCGAAAGCTAAAGATATATGAATAACATCCGTAAACTGCACATGTACTTCCATGTGCCGTAAATTACAATGTCGCATGAGAGCCAAATAAACATTATAACATTCAAGCTTATGTTAAGTGTACGCAAGTTCTACCTACCATATATGAATCACCACAGAGCAACAACATTTAGGTTATGTTGATTTACAGTTTATACGTTTATTCCCAAATGTTATAAATAAAGTAGCTGAGAGAATTGAGATATTTAAATGTAAACATAATTATGATTTTATAAACCCTACATATTAAATTTTACAGCATTATCCAAGTATGTTTCTGAATATTTTTATACTTTGATATCTGAGAAATTTTATGAAAAGATTAAATTATCTTTTAACACAAATACTGTAAAATAATTTTTATAAAAGTGTTACATTTAGAATTTTTGCAGACCCGCATTTAAAATCAGTGAAGCCCTACTTAACCTTGTATTATGTCCTATTTGTGGGTACATATGTGTGTGGTCTTGTTGTGTGATAGGCCTTTATGCGTGTAATGTCCTAAACTGCGACTTCTTCAGCTCATTCGTAAATTTGAGGCTGCCAAAAAATTACAACTAGCCAGAAGATATTGCACATATTACAGCAGATATTAAGCGACAATTGAATGGAAGAGGTCAAACTTTATAAAATTTGAGAATTATTTTTTAAAGGATTTTATTGATTTTAATTTTCTGTGCGATTTCTGTAATTAATGAAACTTCGACGACATCGTCTGGTATTTGGTGACCAAATATTAATTGTCCTATGAAATGAAAATTGCCAAAATTTTATACAATTATATTGAAGCTTTTACAATTGTGAATTGAATTTTAGTTATATCAGGAATCAATTTTCGAAACAGTATTATTTTAAATAACTCACGAAATGTTATAAAAAACTTAGTATTAACTTATAGTAGATCCCTAGACAAGTCGATGGCGTCAAAATGTTTAGACGTTTGTGTAGCAAAACAGTATATTCGCCTTAAGGTTCTTAGCTTCTCCCTACGTGAGGCCATCGTGTGAGAGCATCGTCAGATCATCCTACACGAGGTGGCCCTATTTTCGCAGAACACGACACAACTAGACTAGAGCAGGTCGATAAAAAATCGTCCCTACACATATTAGCTGTCTTTATGGGGCGATAAATATATATGCTCATAGAAACACGAAATGGCCTCGGGCGGACTTATTGGCAATGACCACTTCGAGTACAAGGACAAGAAAGACAGAGTGGAATAGCTATGTTAATAGGATGGAAGAGGGCAGTCTAGAGCTCACATTTGCAGTAGGCCTACGGGAAGAAGACCATTTTGGTGACCACCCAAGATATGGGCAGAAAGCTGGATATTATAAGCGAAATTTTTTGAAAAAGTAAAGGAGGCATTAAATGAACCAAATGTAAGTGTCAAGGCATGGTCGGACTCAATGATAGCACTGGGATAGATCAGGGAAGACACAAGCAAATGGAAGACGCATGTTGCGAACAGAGTCATCCAAATTCAAAGCCGTTCGGATCCAGATCAATGGATGCACGTGAGAATACAAGAAAACCCTGCGGATATAATTTCAACAAGAGGGATAAGTCCGAAGGAATTAGTAAATCACGAGCTGAAATGGTGGGCTGGGCCAAAATGGCTTCGAAAAGGTAAATTAAACTCAGGAAGAGAGAAATCACTGAGCTACAATTAGAGGGAGAGAAACGTTTCCGGGTGACAGGAGAAGAAAGCAGCATGTGGGAAAGATTTTCAGACCTGACAAAGATGAAGAGAATAATAGCTCAATGTTGGAGATTCAGTAAAAAATTAGAAAAGAAGTATTAGGGACTAGATCACTATCAGCGACAGAGTTAGGAGAAGCTCTAAAAAAGATAACTCAAAACGTGCAGAAGGAAAGGGATGCAAGAGGAATACAACGCGCTCAAGAAAGGAAAAGAAGTGTTCAAAAGCAGTTGATAATTCAATTTATTCCTAATATTGGATAAAGAAGGAATAATAAGGATTGGAGGCAGATTAGAGAACGCGAAATTTCGTACAATAGAAAGCACATTATCATAATACCGGCAAAATCCTGGATTATATAACTGATAATAGATGATGCCCGCAGCAAAACATTGCACGGAGGCAATGTATTAACATTAAATTATAAAAGAGCGAAAATTAGGATTATAAACACCAAAAAATGGATAAGAGAGTCATTAAAGGAATGTATAAGATGCGTAAGATTTACGGCAGAAACAGTGCAACAATTGGTGGGACAGCTACCAGAACCAAGAATGAAGCCATCACCACCATTCAGCCACACGGTAACAGATTTCGCAGGACCCATTCTGGTGAAGACGACAGAAGGAAGAGTATCAAGACATATAAAGGTTACATCTCAATATTTGTTTGTCTGGCAACTAAAGGCATACATCTGGAAGTCGTGAGTAACCTGTAATCCGATTCATTTCTAGCAACATTCGGACGCTTCACGGCAAGGAGGGGACAACCACAGTACCTACATACCGATAATAGCACTAATTTCGTAGGAGCAACAAAGGAATTAGATAGGCAGTTCACATGAGTAGTACAAAGGACTCAACTGGCGTCAGCAGCTGCAGCGGCGGAGAAGGGGAGGGGTTTGACACTTTATTTCACCAGCAGCGTCTCACTCGGAGGTTTATGAGAAGCCGGAGCCAAATCGTTAAAATACCTACGCAGAGTTGTAGGAACCACGCCATTAACATTTGGGAAACTCATTACAATAACATGGCAGATTGAGGCATGTCTCAACTCAAGACCGCTTTGCGTTCAAACACCAGGTCATCTGATAATAGGCCAGACGTTAGTAGGACCGCCAGACCCGATAAGTACACCTATCTGTAGTAACTATCCACAGCGTTGAAAACTGATCCTGAAGCTGAAAGAACATTTTTGGACCAGTTGGTCAAGAGAGTACTTATCAATGCTGCAAAACAGGTATAAATGGAATCCTCAGGTATCGAACCTCAAGACAGGGACTGTTGCTCAACATAGGGGACAATATAAATCTGGCCTAATATCTGGCTGTTAGGACGTATCGTCGACACACATGAAGGTGCGGATCGAAAAGTACGTGTCGTTACAATGCGAACGGAGAGATGAGGAACAACAAAGCGATCAATAATTAAATTAATTCCTCTTCCAGTAGGAAAAGAACAAGAAACAACGGCAACTAAAACAGAGGAAGCAACCAGTCTGAAGATTACAAATTATAATAATAAAAGGCAATGGAGAAATTCAACGGCGCCATGTCAATGGAAGACAGAGATATTTGGAGATCTAGGAGTGGCGCATGCTACCAGAGGTATCTTTAGGTTTGGAGTGTAATATTCAGAATCCAAATTCATTAGAGGCTAGGCTACGATTCATCAAGTGGTTCAAGAATTCAAGGAATGCTGTGAAAAAGCTCAAGACGTATCATCTGAGGCACATTGCTCTGAATTAAATAGACAGTTTGAAGTACAATTGAAGAATTTCGAGAAGAATTTAGAAGAAGAAGAGAGATCTTAGGGAAAGTACTAACATCCATCTTCGGAGTAAATAACGAAGTATACCAGGACATAATAAACCTAGATCAAAATCAACAACGGCTAATGGACATAACGAGTGAGTATCCTAAAATGATGTTATCAACCATCGTCACAGTTAATAATACTGAACAACAAATAACAGCCAAACTTGAAAGGTTCAGAATAAAGTTAAACCAAGGATTAGTAGCGCCAAACAAAGTGCAAACGTTACAATTCATAAGTGAAAATGAATGAAGGAAATATTCATATGACAAATGCGTATATGATCCCCGAAAGCATGTCAAAAGAATTACCGAATCATTATTAGGGATTAGCAGCCATCACATGCCAGAATGGAAACATTTATGACTGCTTATCACCAGCTACTATCCTCAAGAGAATAATAGAAGTCAATGAGGCATTACCATCACAAGTAAGGATTTTGGACAAATTAATAGCACCAAACAAACTGCATACGAATGGAGACAATATCCCTGCATACGGATACTTTCCCGTCATTGATTCGTCAGCATTTAACCTGACAAGTATCACTCCAGTTCCACAAAAAGTCGGAAACTAGTCATACACCATTTTGGACTTTCTCAGGCAACTAGTATATGTGAACTATAACATCCAGCAATACTTCGAATTGACACATGCCCAACTGCATAATTGTTGGGTCATCGCGAGCACCTGTTATCTTTGTAGCTCAGAATCACTTAAAAAACAAATTGGGAGTCAAAAATCACTGTGCAATAGATGCACTATACAATTCTCCACAGCAAGTACCATGCCGACGAGAGCCGTATTAACTAACAACTACGATTTGGAACAAACTGGTAACTGCAAACTGCGGCGATGTTCAGTAACAGCTCAGCAAAAGCCATTTCCGTTACATGTGGCGGGAAACGAGAACAGCTACTGATTCAAGATACTAGAATCATTACAATCGAAGAAGGATGTCAAACACATACTTCAACAAACATAATCCGTTTTCAGTAGACACTAAGCGTTCTTGTAGTTAACAAGTTTGAGCTCAGGTACGCATAAACAATATTAGCCAACATAACATCATATAAGAAGATTAAACCGATATTGTCTGATATGATCTCATCCACATAAGAATCAAAGAAGAGGAACTAAATCAACGGTTTCAACAGTCCATCTGGCATCACGTGAGATCACAAGAGTCATCATTAATCGTAGTGTGGATTTTCCTCGGATCATTGGTTGGAGGGTTGGCTGCCATTAAAGTTTTGACTATGCTGGAAAAGAAGCGACTTTGCCCAAGCGTCATAATCGTCGAGAGACGATAAGTCCTTCCGTTACTCCAGCAATTCGAGCGCGGCAGTATGTTCAACTTAGAGCAGTGAAATATTATATTAATATTTAATTTTGATATATTTAATTTCCTTATTTTTTAATTAGGTAAACTATCTCTTTATTAAAATAATATTTAAAGTAGTATAGTTTATTTCAGGTTAATATACACCTTCCAAATGATTTTCGTTAACATCACGTTTACATTTATTTTTGTTAAGTTTAGTATATCAGATCTGTTATTGTTACAATAAATCAAGATTTACTAGTTAGTATGTGACCAGTGTGTTTTATTTAGCTCACGTCGATCTAACGGTGGGCTCCATAGTAACTCGACTACCCTCGTGTTACGATCCACAAAAGTGTAATTTACAACTACCCTTTCGTTCACTGGATATCATTCTAGTCGCTCGTAGAAGAAGATCCCTAGTCAAAATGCTACAGCATGACGCATTGAACAAAATAGAATTACAAAAATTTATAGGATTGTAGACATCATAGGAGTTACTTGATAAATGGTCTTGATGGAAGAAACCTTCTAGAAAGCATTCTATTTATTATCTAAAATGAAAATTAGTTCCAATTTTTATGTATTTTTTAAGGACAAATAGTCAACACTATTGCCAAATTAAGCCCAATTAATAAGCTTAGATTATTGGCTGATTAATAGGGTAATGATAATTTTGTATGGTATAAAATAAAAACAAACAAATACATTTCACCTCAGCTAATATATTCTAAAATATCAAGTATTTAATTTAAAATTAAAAGTTAGTCTTGCGTGAGCAACTAGTTATAATTTTCCACACTATTGCACAAAAAATTATCACGAAAAGGAGGACAATACAAAGCTCGAAAATCACAGGGAAAATAAATACACTCTTACAGCTATACGAACTATTCATGAAGGTGATGATCAAATGAATTACAAAGAAACTAGACTTCTACCAACCGTTAAACAAGCTGAATTTATATCTAGGTATAGTACGAACGATCATTTGCAGGCGGTAAGAATTCTAATTGAAAAGTGTAAGAAATACAAGATTAGAATTGCATTTGGCTTCATAGATTTTGAAAAAGCATTTCATTCAATAGAGACCTGATCGATATTAGATTGTCTGGATGAATATCGTATTGATTCGAGGTACTCAAGATTGGTCAAGTAGATCTACGAAAACGCAACATTATGTGTGAAACTACATCAAAACACGATAATTCCAAAATTGGGTGAGGAATGAGGCAAGAAGACATTATTTCGCCGAATTTATTCACAACTCTAGAAAGAGTTTTCAAAAACCTATATTGGAGCGAAATGGAATTAAATATAAACGATTGGTTTTCGAACCATCTTCGGCTTGTGATATCTTGACCACAGCAGGGACCGGAGAACAACTAGAAGCAATGTTGGTACAAATCAACGAAAGAATCGCATAAAATTGGTCTAAAGAGTAATTTATTATAAATCAAAATCGTGACTAACATTGCTGATGGTAGAGTCATCAAAATTAAAAATGACGTCATTGGGGTTGTCGATATTTACGAGTACCTTAATATCTTATTACAACTACTTACATTTTCTTATAAAACCGTCACAAAAATAATCAACTTTGATTCTTTGAATTTTTAACGTATCAGGAAGAAATTTTTGATTGGTCGAAAGTACTACCCTCCTAAAAATGTTGTAGCAGATATTTTTTTGAAGTTCTGCCTTTTTTGCAGTAGGTGCAGTCGAACGTGACCGGCTCTAGCAACACACCAGAAGCAGTTTCTTCCCAGGAAATTCGCATAATAGGAGCCATTCAAACTAGCTTTCTTTAGACTCATTTTGGGTCTGGGGTTAGTTGCTGCTGAGTGAGAAATCGCACAGAGGAACTAGCTCAATCCTCCTATAGATAACCAACTTATTCTTTTAGAGTCAAAAATCCTACTTTTAAATCTGATTTGGATTATAGTAAGCGCCACCAACGAAAACGATTTTATTTAAATTAAATTAAACTACGTTCAGTAACAACATTCTTTAACATTAAGGTCAGGTATACAAATATACAACATTCACTATTTTTCTGGCGAATCTTTCGTTTTCTCGTTACACACCTCTTATTTCATTCAATGATCTCAGTATTTCATTACTCTTCCTCGATAACTACTTCGTCAAAAGCGATTCCATAAACTTCCACAAAGAGGAAGAGGTAAACCAACCACCAAATGCATCGAGACACGACGATGAGAGAGATCAACTCCAGAGGCACTTCGGCGATAATGCCGAAGTGCCTATATCACCGCCATCATATACCTTCATTTTCTAAGCCATAAAATTTTATCATATCTCCAACAATTTATTTCACCATCTACATCATATCCGCCCACGGGCCATGGGTCAGATCCATCTACAGTATCTGCGCTAACCAATCGTTTAACTCCGCCAATGTCCTGGAAATGTAGAAGAAAAGTCTCATCCGAATCAGAAGAACATATTAATTTCCAAAAATCAAATGATCCTCATTCGATTTTTTATTTTGCTATTTTGTTAATGGAATGGAATCATCATAACAAATTTGGCATTATATATAGAAGCTACATATTGTCAGTAAATAAAAACAGAAAGTAGAAGCATATATTTGAAGTTATAAATATTAGAGAAGAATAAACCAAACAATTTAAACGTGTTAGTTATTTTCTTTCTGTATTTATCATATAAGAATTTAAGAACTTTATTATAAAAATTAAGATGAGCAGGTTCTAACCCAACTCTGTATACTCTCATGCACGAGCATTCTTATGTTGCAAAATAAACAGGATTAATGATAAAAAGCAGTATAGTAGTTATAAAGAAAACAAACTACGATCTTACTTTCATTAAAAGATTTAGTAACAACATTGTGTCACAATCGAAAATTACGTATGGAAAACGAGACTGCTAAAGCATCGAGAAGAGTAGGGCTCGGTTGGGCAACATTCGGAAAACTGAGACACATTAACAAGAGTAAAATGAACCATGACTTGAGAAGGAAAGTGATCGATTCATGTGTCCTTTTAGTTTCAACTTATGTTGGAAATATCGTTAAGAGCCAAATGACCAATGAATGGTTCCGATAACAAACTTGATGTCTGGGCAGAAAACATATAGTCAGAATGATCGAGGATCTGTTTTTCGACCTAGGAGTATAATCTTTTCTCTGTAGCTAAACCAGGAAAACGAAACGCCAGACGCGAGCAAATTCCTAACTTTAAGCCGTGAACCAAGCAATTCAAAAGGGTCTGGTCAGATGTAAGACGCGAATCAAATCGTTCAGTTCAGTTTGTGTAAATGATTGTGGAGCAGAATTTCCAGGTTCATATTCCACTTCGTTATGTCGGTTTCTTTACTTGATTCAATTTCTGAACCATCTACTTCAGGTTGTATAGGAATTGGTCCATCTAACGATGTTATATGTCAGGTTTGTCTTGATACCATTAACTCACCACTAATGTAACAAAAAGGATCTGCGTACTTTTACAGCCTCTTGACGCTATTTCGAATACTGTATGTTTGCTTCTTAGTGTATATCCGCCGACACAAGCAGTTTTGATCGCAGAGAATACGTACAAACGGTTGCGTCAACATTGACTGCCAGATAAGATGTAGAACACGTTTAATGAAGTAAGTGCTGCCTTCTGCCGGTTTATGATGTCAACGATTTGTTTTCATCATAAACCGACAGATGGCAGCATTTCCGATGTATTTAAATCTGTCAGTAAATATTATATTTGTGATTTTTTTTTCGATGTATAACACATTTTCACAAATTGCAATATGCAAAATATTCTAACGTGATGGAAAGAAACTAAGGTCATTTTTTGATTCAACACACAAACATACAAGAAATCCATCATCAAACTTGAAAAATATGATACAAGCGAAAAAATTCAGCTGTGCGTAATCATTCATTAATAAGTATTTTAATATAAATTGTTAAATAAATTTTAATTCTATTTTAATACATTGTAGATTTTCGAGCAAAAAGTAGAGAACGAACAGAAAGACATACATAACGTACTGCAACTTCGCAGGTGATTATAAAGAAAAAATATATAACAGTTACTATGTCCAATCATGTCGAGGATTTATCAGTTTCGCACACGTGCAGTTTGGTAGGTTTACATTTCATTTCAATATTTTATATATACTTTCGTCACAGTTATCACAGTCAACAGTCATCACTTATTGGTTGTTGGTTCTATGCTTTCAGAGAAAATTATCAGGTCTATGTTTGTTCAGCGAGCGATTTTGGAGGTCTTAAGAATGATTTGCTGAAGGTAGCGTTAATGTGAATATTATATTAATCAGTTATCAAATATGCAATCACGTCTGCAGAAAAAACCAAATTCTGTGTAACCATGTATCAATCTAAGCACTACACGACATCATTAAGGTCAGAATCTTTCGATTTTCTTGTTTTCAGTTTTCTATTCTTTTTCTTGTATTTACATGTATCACCCTTAATTGCTACTTCCATAGAACCAATAGGAAGCCATTACCAAATTAAAAAATCATCAACACTCCGGTAAAAGGATTGTTCTATCCAATGACACATGAAGACCATCGTCGCGGCCTTTTCAGATACTACTCGGGCGACAGCGACTAAAATTTCAACAAATTCACTCTCATAATGCAACAACGTATTTCACATACTCAATCATTATAAATGGATGGACAATATCCTCATCATCTTCGTTAGTAAACAGCCTTTTGACAAATCAATCTAATCAGTATCTGCAACCAATATCCTTTCGAAATTGACAAACCTTAAGAGATATTTCGATCAAAACCATGCTCAGGGCCGAAGTACAATATATAATAAACCAAATGGATTACTGCACAAACTGGACGACAGACATTCCAAAAAGGTTAGTAAAATTCTGCAATAGTTTCCTGATGGATAGAGTATTTAAAGTTAATGTAGGAAATGAAACATCAAAGGACAGCTGAAGAAGGACGGTTTATAAAGATGTGCTATGCGAACATAGCAGACCCCAAGGGTCTGCTATGTTCGCAGGGCTGTAAAAATATTTGTATCAGACATATCCAGACTCCAGGAAGATGCACAGTGCAAGTTGCTGCAGTTCGCAGATGATGCGGCGATAATATGTTGTAAGAAATCGACAGGAAGTACAGGAAGAATGATGAAAAAAAGCCTAGACAGAGTTGCGATGTACTTTCTCAAGCGGAAGATTAAAGTTAACCCATAGAACACTCAGAATATAATGTTTACAGGTAAAAACCAAAGACGGACAGAACTATATTTGGAGGAAAAAAGTAGAATTCAAAATTCGGGCGGTTTATCTGGGGTTTTGATAGCAAGTTAGATTTTACAAATTACAAAAAACAGGAGCAATTGCACAAAGATTGGCAAGTCAACTGTACCCCATTCTACAAAGGGATAGCAAGATTACCAGCAACGCAAGGAAAAAGATTTTAAATAATCTATTTATACCGCAATTGATGTATGCTAGCGAGATCTGGGCTGAAGGATCTGAAAAGGCATGAGAACGGATGGATATGGAGCACAATAAAACAATAAGAAACGCAGTAGACATTCTGTATTACGTGAAGAAGAAAAATCTGCACAAGGATAGTGTAAGCCCAGATCTGATATTAGTGGTAACAGAAAGATGTCAACAAATGACAAACAAACTCAAAGATCACCACAACGAGCAAAATAGAGTAATAGCGGCACTACTAGAAGATAAATACGGAAAGAAATTCCCAAATAATTGCGGCCCTTCACTAGGGTACGGAACACGGAAACTCGATATGCATTATTTCTAGAGAATAGAACATGGTTAAAGAGTATGCTAGAATAAAAAATGTTTCCAGGCTTTAGATAAATGCTGACTTTCTTCTTGTTTGTTCAGAGTATGATCACTGCATTATATTTCTATTGCTTCTGTAACAATTCTAGTTATATATTTTGTTTCGGTTGCTAATGTTAATGCTATTGTATGTCCGGTTGTTAAGTGGTGTTGGGCTAAAGCTCATGTACTTATGTTTTTGTTTACGTTGATTCGTATTTTCGATTCGTAGCCATCGTGTTTTCTTGTTATCAGTACGTGTCTGTTTTTTGTTAGACGTACTGATAACAAGTACTTTTCAATGTAATGAAATATTCCTTTTTAATATGTATTGGGAGAGTACTTTAAGCACACATCTTTATAAACCTTTTAATGAATGTTTTTACAACCGACAACGTAATAGATACATAAACCAACAAAAATGCCCGTGCAATAAGTTGTATGCAATATATTATCCTCTTTTAATTTAATAAATTTTAATATGTATATTGTAAATGTTGAGAAAATGTTAATTCTATATTCATAATTACATTTCATTTTCCCCATTCACGTCTCAAACACTTTAGGCATTCCGTAATATTCCACTGAAATGATTATAATGTTATTCAAAACGGATCACTTCAGAAACAATTACCATTTATGCATATACAATTAATATGACATATATTAATAATTATTAAACGGAATCAATTGTTATTGTTGGTTGAAATTTTCATTACCAGATCTATTCTAATAATCCAGGTACTAAGTTTCAGAAGTGATTTGTTTGTTTACAATTATATTCCGAAGTTGTTTATAACAAAAGACATTAATTAAAAATTATAACAATAAATTGAATATATGAAATTAACATTCAGTAATTTGGCACACTTTTATCATTTCAACTGATATTAGGTACTTACAGGAGTGCGGAGTTTGACAATAATAGATTTACCTTACCTATGTATATGTAAATATTGTAAAATTAAAATGCAGAAATGTAAAGTCAATTATTGTATAATAAGCGTTTTATTACATTTTAATTTAACCTCTCTTTCTCCACCTTAACACGAATTCGAATTATGGATGGTGAGTATTGTTAAGCAATGAAGCCTTCCACTGGGAACAGTTCCCTTTTAGTTTTTCTTATACATTTCGTTTTAATAATAATTATTGTTTAAATTTTTGTTGCAATTAATTAGTTTTAATTTTTTCATCCTGCCAGCTTTTGGTAGAATTTCAGAATTGGGATTAGTGCTCAATCTCTCTATAAGTAGTGTTCTGTTTTCAGCCACTGTGAGATTAGACTCTTTCATAACTAGCATTATTGTATTATTTCTAAAAAACCACAGCACATCCAATGCTTTTCTCAGTTTGTTTTGAGGAATCACGCACATTTGTTTTGCTTTATTAGTTCCTTTTGTCCAAAGTTCACATCCATATCTGACCTGTGGTCTAAACATGATTTATGTTTTAATTTCTATTATTCCGGTGTGGGGTATAGGACACACAATAAAGCTCTCAATCTGACCCTGTTCGCTGCCGTTCCCTTGCTGTTTGTACAGGACTTTCCAATGACTGCCACTTCCGAGTCGATGGTCCGGCGCCACGTCGTTCTCCCTCGTTGCCTACCTCCTTGGTGGTTCCAGTCCAGGGCCTGCTTTATAACGTATTGTGGACCTCTTCTGAAAGTGTGGCCGACCCATCTCCATTTCCGCTTTTTTTGTGATATTCTTAAACTCTCGCGCCAGTTGTTGAGTGGAGCGCTGCCAGTGTGCTTAATTAGAAATAACATTTGGGCAGCGTACTCCTAATATAGCTCTCAATGTCTAAACCTACTATTCATAATTTTTCTTCTTACATTTGCTAATAAATTCGATTAAAATTATAAAACAGGATATAATTTGTTTGCTGCTACACTTTGCTACATTTTCTTTTCACTGGACATGATTCGTCCAATCTAATTTATGGTCTGCTTCTAAATACGTGGTTGATCTTTTTGGCATTATATTTTTGTTCATAAGGCGATTCGGTTCTGCTCTTGTTTTTGGCTTGCCAAATGTAATGATTCCAGTTTTGTCTGCATTAATTTTAATTTTCGAAATATTACAAAATTTAGACACAAAATTTAATCATTTTTCCAATCCCATTTTTGCCTTTGGATTATAAGTTATAAATACAGAACTATCCACAAATTGAAGCATTTCGGTTTGTCTTAGGTGAACAAGCTTCGGTATATTACTAACAATCAAATGGAATAAAATTGGAGATAACGGCGATCGTTGTCGAAGTTCGCCGCTTGGTTCAATATTTCATTATAAATTTGAATTTGAATAGTCGGGTTTTGTAAAAACGTTTGCGTCATTTTGATTCAAAGCCCACATCTTGAATAACAAACCATCACGCCAAAACCTATCAAAAGTATTTTTTACATCCAGGAAGGCAGACTGTGTTATAAATATTTTCTTTCTTGCAAATTGTTGGACGAATAATATTATTACACTTAGCAAAATCTTGGATTCTTATTTTCATTATAACCTCAGCCACTTTTCCGAAACTATTTATTAAGATGCTAGGTCTTCTATTAGCCAGGAGCGACGGGTCTCTTTTTTCGTTACAATAATAGCATTTTCTCCATGATACAGTATAATAACTTGATATTATAATTTTATGCATAATAACAGTTAATGCTCATATAACTGTTGAAGATAATAATTTCATGGTTCAATTTGTATTGTCTGCTCCAAGCGCTTTATGTAGATTTAGTACTTTTATTATCTTACTGTCTGCAATTTCCTACCGCATTATATTCCAAAAATAAAGTGTTTAATTTTGCTCATCGTATCTTACACTGCTTTATTAACTATTTCTAGTTCGATATCCTCATATGAAAATTGTTTTTCAACATCCGCTGCGCAATTTCCGCTTTTTCTGAGTTTTCATATATCTATTCTCTTCTATTGGTTTTGAGTGATCTATTTTTGTGGCCGGAAGTAGGTTCACTAGGATCGAGGATATCTGATTTTTCAATTTTTTCCATATTTAAACAAACTTGTGCCTGAAGGCTTACTTATTCTATTATTGCAGGATATATGTTTTGAATTTAGATTACCACCTAGTATTATTTTCCCGTTCCTGCTCGCACATAAATTTTTTAAGTTCGTCCAGGCGATCTTTATGTCCATTAGAATTCCAGGTGCCGACTTTTTTGGCCGGTTTAACTTCCGTTTGCAGGTTTAATGTTGCTTTAATTAACTCTGGCAGAATACTCATAATAATTTCTTTAATCTCATTTTTTTAGCTATTAGCTTCCAACCTTCTGCTTCCTTTTTGATCTTCCTTGCGTTATCTCAGAGTAAGACATTCCTGAAACTACTCGTGACGCTTCTATGTTGCAAGCCTTTACCTTTACTTCCAACTTCAATATCTCATGTTCAATATCTTTCTTCAATATTACACCTTCAATATCCTTCTCATCAATGTATCGAGGTACCCTCCTCAATAGTATCCATTCTTTTCCTTCGGACAGCATATAAGTATAGAATACTTCTTTCGCGTTTTCCATAATTTTTTTTAATGTTCTTGTGCATTTTCGGTAAAAACTTTAATGCCGTTCAATGGTTTAGAAATTTTTTAATTATTTGTTTCTGCACATTTCTTTACATATTTCTAAAATTTTTATTGTAAATCACAATTGGTGGTGGCTTTCTTTCTGTTGGGGTTTTCGGTTTCTCTTCATTTCTTTTAATTGAGTTTTAATTGCCAATTTGACTTCCTTTCTGCATCTTGATCATTTCTGCATCTTCATTCTGTCTAACTTTTGCTTTTGTTATTCCTTCGTAGTAGATATGAACAAAAAGTCAACTTTTCAGCATCACACATATTTGTTATATTAATATCTTCTGCCCCTTTATCAAATCAAATAATAAATCAAAAAATTTGAAATACCAACTCTAGTTAATAAATTATTATTACTGCAATTTACGAGCTATCAAAATCATTGGTATCTCTAAGTAATTTCCTTCTTTTAACTTTATTTTTTTCCTTCTTTCTTTTTGTATGATACATTTGAAATAATTTTTAAGCAAAATCACAGAAATGTCACTATTGATTATTGTTAATCACTCAAAATTATAAATGTACTTTATAATTTCCTCTTGCAACAGTACGGCAGCATGGTTATTAAATCTTTAATGTCAAAGACCTTCCTATAATTAAAATGGCAATAATCTCTACCAACACGCACTATGGTATGGTACCCACGCGCACCAGACTAATTACAATAATCCTAACTTTTTTCTGTTTATTTCTGTATTCTCCTTCTGAACCAATCTTATGGTTATGAAAGGTGAGCTCTGGCCGCTTGACTTGCTATATGGCAAATACGATGGGTTCTCTTATTATTTATTAATTGATTGTTTTATTTTCCTGGCTATTGTTTAATTTCCTTCGGTTAACATATTTCATTCTCTATACCTTATGCGCGATTTCTTCGTTTGGATGTTCTTCCAAACGTTTTCATTCTTTTATCCTCCCCTCTGCCAATTCTAGCATATTTGGAGCTTTGAGCGCTGCCATTAATTCAGTATTCCGTACGAAGAACGGAATACTGAATTAGCAGTGTTAACTGAATTAACAGTGTTCTACGAAGAAGCTTATTTGTGCAATAATGCCTCTATTCTTAGCTTGTTCAGATCATCTGCACCATAGTTCTCACCAGTATATCAATTGAGGTCTCAATGTATTGTTGATAATTTTTTCTCTAGCTTTCATATTAATTTTAGAGTCATATTTTAAAACAGAATATAGCTTGGTTGCTATTATAATGGCTATCACTTCTCTACTTCTGGCATTGCTCCATTCAAATCTATCATCAAATTTACATCCCAAATATGTAGATACTTTCTTAATTTTGACTTTTGTCCCCTTGAAAACGATTGGTTTTTGCCTTTATTATCTTTCCTAAATCTTATTATTTCGGTTTTTGTTGGGTTAAGTTTAATTTTCCATAATCAACTAAACACCTATTGTGCAAACTGAATTTACGAGTTATGAGGTGGCAGTCAAAATTAATAGGTTAAACCTTTGTTTTATGCCAGATATAACAAAACGTAGGACTTCCAGTATATGTAAGATAGGATGGCGACCACGTCCACGAATTTTTGTCATAAGGATGCGGTGAATATGCAGCGGCAAATGCCTTTTTCATTTTGTTTTGTCTGTTATTATTTGTTTCACTTCTGTATTAAGCTGCCATGTATTTTCTTTGTAGTAACTTTTTTCAATTTTTTGTATGTAATTTTTTATATGCTGGATAACTGACTCATCTATCTGTTTCCCTAATTGAATTTGAGGTCATACAGAGGCTGAAAATTACTCATTTCTTGTTGGTATCTTATTCAATCTGGCAAAGTTTGAGATATTTGCAATAACCGCAAAGTGATCTGATAAAAACGCAAACATTGTTCTGACATCTATGTCAGAACAATGTATTTATTTGATGAAACAGAGAAATGTCAATTACATCACCTCTGACATTACATCTTGTCAGAATTGATGTAGGTTCATTCGGACCAACAATATTTAACTTTTGTGTCGATGTTTGAATTTTGTGTAAAAATCTTCCTGTTGCGTTTGTTATTCGACTTCCCTATTCGACTAAAATTTAAATCTCCCCCGGCTATGGTTTTTCCATGCTTAAATATTTCTGTATTGACAGATGGAATGACAGATGGTCTTAAATATATGCAGCTAATGTAATTCTCTCAGCTATAATGTTTGCATTAATGGCTACGGCCTCCATGTTAGGAGGATTCATCTGTGCTGTTGTTAAACAATATTTATTTCTTATCAAGATAGCAAATCCTTCCGCTACTCCCTGGACGATCTTTTCGATATATTTTAAATCCTGGAATCGACAATTTATCCTCTTCTTTTAAACTACTTTCGCTTATTAATATAAACGATATTTCTTTCTTCCACAACAAAGACTTTAATTCGGACAATTTCCCTAATAATCCGTTTCGTTCCATGTACAACCTTTAATTTTGATAATAATGTTTAATTTTTTGAAGATTTATAAACGTTAACAATTTCAGGCAAAAGCCTCATAATGATGCTTTAAATCCTTGTATCTAGGCCATCGTTTGAATTTTCACAACTCTGTCCTTGCGTTTATTGAGCAGCTTACATTGGGCGACACTCGTGCCGTTTCAACTTTCTGTTGCTTTTCATGAGCTGATTGTTGTTTGATGACATCCGGATTCTTAGAACAATTCCAGCCGCTGGCTCTATCGTTCCCATCACAATTAGCACACATGTACGGACCATTTGGTTTTACACATTCTTATGAAGGGTGATTCCCCTCAAAATTTTTATACACATAGTTTGCGTTGCGCCTGAACTTGACATGACCAAACATTCGACATCGAAAACATTGTTGGGTCCTTGTAGGTCGACGTTTTTGTTCTATGGCCACTCTCATGTTCATGGCCTATTTAACATCATATATTTCCTTTCCTTTGTTCGTGTTTTGTGCATTTACTAACACTAATCTCTATACAATATACTAAATTTACAGGAAAACCCTGTTATTCGAGATTTTTTTAATCTGTTGATTTGTCAATGTTTCGGGTACTCCCGTCAAAATGATTTTTAATTTGTACTCTTCTGTCAATTGATAGATATGTAGCTGAGCCCCATTCCTTTCAAAAATTGCCTTGTTTTTCTAAATTTTTTTAGGCATTCAATAAACAATTTCATACCCTCACTACAATATTTTGCTGAATCTAGTTCTATTCTATTTAATTCCATATATTTCTGATATTAACATAATTATCATGACTGTGTACAACTACTGGCGAGGCTTCCTGATTTTTAATTCAGTCGTCTTAGTTATTACTACTTTC
This sequence comes from Adranes taylori, assembly GCA_009867245.2. NCBI lineage: Eukaryota > Metazoa > Arthropoda > Insecta > Coleoptera > Staphylinidae > Adranes > Adranes taylori. The sequence goes on from WYDF02002013.1 coordinate 20,658, forward strand.
TGTACAGAAGGAGGAAGAATTAAATTTTCATTTTCATTACTGTCTTCGGTATATCTGTCGCTACCGTTACAACTTCTTGCCTACCTGGTAAAACCAGATCTTCCGGGAATGTTGTATTGGTCATTGTAGTACCATTTTCCAGATTTTGTGATAAAATTTCTAATGAATTTGATAACAAATTATTATTTCTATATTTCATTTTCGATCTCCAAACGTTTTATAAATTGTCATTTCATTTAGAAGCCAGCCGAACTGCTCTCTTGAGACCATAATTGAAGTTTTTACTGTATGTTTTTAATTAATACTTTATTTTAATTAAAATTGTCCGCTTGAATTTATTTTATATCAAAAATTTAACAAACGTCTCTTTCAAAAATTGTCAGTTAATCAATCAAAATTTTTATATTTTTCATTTACGTGCAACCTTATTTCGTACGACCACAGGGCAAATAACGCTGCTGAATCTAAAATGTTTCAACACTTCCTGTAATATTAATTGTTCGGTAATCACCACTAACAGGCAATTTTGACGAAACATGCAAAACAGTTATATATACACATTTATGACACACTCGCATTCACTTGCCGACTCTATAATCCTCACGCTAACAATTCTGTTTATATACCGCGAGCACATATCTGGATATCTGAAGGTACTAGGGTACTTTACCTAGTACTTTACTCTCTGAAGGTACCTCAAGAGAGTAAAGTGAAAAATCCACAGACAATGAGTTAGAAAAAGGTCGTTTAACTCTGCCGTAGTTTGCAGAGTTAAACGACCACTCGCAACAAACTGCCCATTTATATAAATATTTTGAATATAGAAAATGGACGAAAAATATAACCGAACAGATCAAGTTCTGCTAAATCAGGTACCGATGGGTATCCGCACGGTGAACGCTGGTCGCTGGTAGCAGGTTGCTGACAAGTAGAAATCTGCTAGCGGGAATGCGCAGTTGTTTCTAATCAGACCTCTCACAGTAGACACTGCTGAGGAAACCAGCGCGCTGGTTTCCCGCGCGGATCATCCGACGGATTTGTTTTGGGTATTCCTATGCGCAGGTTGCGTTCATCGTCAGAGTATGGTACATGTTTTTCACCATTAGCTAATTTTATCGAAGAGAAATGGCGAAATCTGATATACTGGATACGGAAACATTAATAGACCTAGTCTTGGAGAGAAGTGCGTTGTGGGGCAAGAGGTTAAAGGAACACGCAAATCGATATGTATCTGGAAAACAGTGGAAAGCTATAGTAACGATACTCAAAATAGAAAGTAAGTACATAACAATTTTTATTTCTATTTTACATGCACATAAAGAAAACAGAATATGAAACTGCATATTAAAATGAATTATGAAAATAATCAATATTATAAAAATTACAGAAGTTTTTGAATAAAAAAAAAAACTATGTTATGGTAATTATGTTCAGCTCTGTGAACATAATTACCTGAATTACAATGTAGTTAATAATAATGAATTTCGTAATTATTATTAGAATTTTTAATTCATAATATTAGTAATATTTAATGAATATTACATACGTATTAATTAAGTTACGTTTATAATTAGTTCCATATGCATTAAATCTCACTTGTTTTTTATTCGCTATAGGATTGTTATTTAAGTAAGTTGTAAATCTTTCACTGACATTTTTTGCATCATAGGAAGGCCCTCTAACCGTTTTGTCATGCAGGAAGGAATTTCATCGACTTCCAGCTGATCGACTATGGTCGATTCCTTCTTTGTTTATTATAATATTGTGCAAGATACGGATACACTTCGCTATATTTTCTAGTACATTAACGTTGTTTTGATACATTTCGAAAGTATACGCAATTTTGAAAACATTATTCCAAAGACACATTCAATTGTCTTCCAAGCACGCGACAACTTTTGAAACACTCTATTTCAAGCGACAAACTGATATCGGCATAAGGAACGAGGAGGTAATTAATAAGTGGATAGGCTTCATCTGCTATAGAAACGTAAGGGACTTTAAAATTAGATCCAGGAAGGTCTATAGGTTCAAGAATAGGTAGTTTTTGTCTCCGTAACATTTCATACAACGTAGATACATGACATGTTCCACCATCAATCTGTTTTCCTTAGACGCCTACGTCTACAGCTATAAATCGCTAATGTGCATCTGCCACTCCTTGCAAAACAATTGAAAAATATTTTTTATTATTGAAAAGAATTTTTCGGACATATTATATTATACGTACCAATAAAGTCCATCTATATTACCAATAACGTTTGGGAAGTTCCATATTTTTAAAAACTTTTCATTGGCAATAATTTTATAATAATTGTCAGCCAACAATGGCATATGCTCAATATTAAATTATTCCCATATGCATGCACAGGTTTTCTTCACGATTTGTTCCACTGTATTATCTTCCTGTCTAAAATTGAAAGGGAAAGCTCTAAATGACGAGCCAGTAGCAATATATCTGAAAAGAAAAATAAAGAAAAATAACAAATAGTTTCCAATGAAATATACATTTAAATTTATGTTTAAATAACTATTAACTTATTAGACTATTTCTTCTAAATATTCACTATTTGTTACTACTAATGTTTTCAGTTTGTCATTTGTTACAGATTGCATTCAAAATTGTAAATAATTTCAATAATTTATTGTTTTCTTTCTTTTTAATTACTTAACTAATAATGTTTTTTAATGAATCAAAATTAAGAAAAACATGTAAGTACTTGAGAGTACTTAAAACATGTAAGTACTTAATTTCAACTCCAATCGTGATCAAAGAGAAGTTTCACAGAAAAATCGTCCACATAGCTGAAGAAACATGAGCAATAAAAATATATGAAATCATATTTAGTTCGTCACTCATTTTATTTGATTTATTTATAATGGAAAACTGCATCATCCTAACAATTTTTTGAATTACATTTGAGATTCACTATTATTGTCTGTTAAGTAACATTCGCGAGGTCGAGTCATATCTACGAATTATAATTATTTTTACAACAATAAATATCAATTGTTATCTTGTTATTCCGTTTACTATTTAAAAATATTTGTGTACTTATAACATTAATTAAGAACAGAGAATTCTAAGCAACCCTGAAATCTTATCTATGAGCATTTTATGAGCAATAAACAGAATAAAATAAAGCAGTGTAGTGGTCAAAAAGTAACCTCGATCCTGCTTTGCTAAGATAAATTTTGTAATACCTTATCAAGATCTTAAATATTATTTTAATTACATCAGTTGTAATAGAATAAATATTTATGACATTATTATAGTATGCTATATTATTAAAATTCTAATTTAATTAACACGACTATGTTGAATTATGAGGAAGTTGAAGTTGTATATCTCTACAATTAACCCATATTTTAATATGCAAGTTATGGTATTAATTATCAATAACTTACACGCCTATCGTGACATTCTAAGTCACGCAAAAAGCGTAATTACGTGGGTGTCTTTGCTATATTAAAACACGCAATGGTAAACTGAGGAAGCAGACAACATAGGTGCCTGGATATTAATTATGTCAAATACTATAATATAAAAAAAATGATTGTCTCCAATAGACTTTACAATAAGATTTGGATAAACGTATTTCTAGAGAAACTATTAATTGGTGCTATCATAAATGAACCACAACATTAAATAGTTACTTATTCACAAAAGATGCAAGCAAAGAAAACGTGCAATCAATATACCATCATATTTAAATTTTTTTCTAATAGGAACCCTTATAAATTACAAATTACAATCATAAAATTTCTGAACTACTTTTTATCCTAATAAATATCGACTCCTAATTTTTATTATATTTCAAACTTATTAAGATACTTGCATAGATTTTTGGTATCTGCAATATGAATGTTACTCACTTATTTTATGTGTGCTAGGAATTAATTGTTTTATGCTAGCACAAGCTAACATTACCGAGTTTCAAGCTTACACGCGAGTTCATCCACGAAAACTATCAGATTCAATGAGATTTCCAAAACTATTCACTTGAATGTCTAATGTTTAAATTTTGTTTGCTGGATCCATAATGGCTTAATTAAATGTAGTACGGCAAAATCAAGACGGCGTATGGTTTCCCGTTACCACGGCAATAAATACTCCAATACAACATGCATTTTCCACAGCGACTTTAAATTTATAGCATTCAGGAAAATTGCATATTTCGACGGTAGTCGTTAAAACTTTATAATCACGGATATATTCATTAATTTCTTGTTCAAAAAGAACAGGGAAATCTAATATGTTGATTACTGTTGAAACCGAATTAGTACTGGCCACGCCATTACTAATATTTTCTTTCTCTTTTTTGGCAATTAATTTTCTTACAGCAGCGACCATCAATTTACCCCTTGAGAGTATCCTTCTTCAAAAACGGTACCAATAGACAGCGTACAACATGAAATAATTAATTAATCTATTGATAAAAGATCAGTACTTCAAAAATTTGACAAAACAGTTATGTAAAGATTTCATTTACTTACCAAAAACTTTAAATCACATAAACGAGAATAAAAACAAACGATAAAATCCAATGTTTATCACACACTTTTAACGCAATAAACACAATGATACGGTAACTTAGGTAATGTTGATAAAAGGTTGTAGAGACTAACGCACGTAATTCAAAAATTACTGTTAGTATAAATAATTCTATATAATATGAAAATAGTTATAATTAAATAATTAATTGTTAATACTGTGTTATCTAACTTAAATTAATATTATTGTGGTCTTTTTGAAATAGTTATAAAAATAAATTCACTAAATGATTGTTTAAAATTTCCAAAGTATAAGTTCTATAAGGAAACAACTTGCATTGTTTCCATCGATCATCGATGTTGCGAATTCATGTTGCGCAAAGCGATCATCGATGCATTTTTTTTGGAGAAACCTTCAAAAGGCGAAGGATGCCCGTTGCATCCGATAATGTGGGATTTTTACACACTAAAACTGCACTCCCTGTTGGGATTGTATATTGTTGGGAGATTGGAGAATTTGTTTGATGGAGGCTTTAGGATTTAACATCCTCTTCAGCCTGGAACTGGTAATTAATGGAATGCTTTTGGAATTTTGTCAAGCTGATAGCTTGCAGATAAGATATCCGCTATAGCATTCGCTTTACAGCCAAGGGAACCTGCAATACCTTGGCCATAGCATGGTCAACTGATGAGGGAGTTTAGTTGAGTGGGGTGAGCTGATTTGCTGGTCTTCTTGTATATTTATGTCCTTGCTTTGCTGCGCAAGTCGGTGTTAGTTGACCTGAAATAGAAATTAAGAATGTTGTGGAAGAGAGTGATAGTTTTTTGTCTTTTTTGTTTGTTTTTTAATTTTATTTTTTTAAATATTTTATTTTATTATTTTGTTTGTCTTCTCGTTTTTTTTTATAATATAGGTGTAGGGATCATCTTAGGGACAGTTGCATTAATTCAAGGATGTCTCGAAGATCCTCAGGAGGTTCGTGCATGGTTTGGATTATTCGAGCTGGCGGATGTGGGAAAGGTCTATGGGGCAGTTTGCTACGATGGTGACTGGCTTTCCAATCAGAATGAAGATTTTGGTAGGTTATTGGTTTGTTTTCTGCATCACGTCGAGTCGGATATTTAGACTGTAGGGATTTCAGACGATCTGTGATAGGCTCAGCAGAGAAGTGTTCATATAGTAGGGCACTCGGAAAATGGAAGTGTAAACTGTGAATTTTTCTAAGTATTCCTCGTTCACCGGTAGTAAGTTTGTGCGCTTGTATATTACAAAGTGTAGAATATGGAACAGCTCTATAGTCTATGAGTGGCCTAATATAGGTTTTGTAAATGTGATGTAGTGTTTTTGTATGGCAGCCTCTAAAACGTCCACTGAGTGTGGAGATCAAATTCACGCGTTTGCTTACCCTGGAAAGGGTGTAGTTTACGTCAGAATTCCAGTTAAATATTCTATTAAACCAGACACCTAGATAGCAGATTTCGTCTTTTAACAAAATGGGTTCATTCCAGAATCGGAGTTTGATGTGGACACGGTTTTGATGTGGGCGCGGTTTTGATGTTTCTTTTTGACATGGTTGGAATGATGAATGAAGGTGGCTTGAGTTTTGCTCGGATTAGGGTTGATCCGCCATTTTTGCGCCCATTTTGAAAAGTTGTCGAAAGTTAATTGTAGATGACTGTTTGCAGTTAATGGCAGTACTTGATGTGCAAAATAGGAGCAAGCACAGACCCTTGTGGTACGCCAGCTTGAAATTGTATGGACTTGGAGAGAGTGCCTCCGATTTTAATTTGGGTTGTACGGTCAGATAGATATGACTGGACCAGCCTAAGTGTAGTAGGATGAAGGATATGAATCTCATGGAGTTTCCGAACTAGTCCGGCATGCCAGACAGAGTCAAAAGCATGGAAGATATCTAATCACACTGCCAAGGCGCAATGGCCATTGTTGAATACTCGTGTAATATCTGTTTGAAATTTTACAAGAGAGTCCATAATAGAGCGTGATGCTCTAAAGCCAAACTGGTTTTCTGGGAGAACTTTGTTCATCTCTAGACCGTTTCGTAGGCGAGATGTGAATATTCTTTCAAAACTTTTTCCTAAGACGTTAAGGAGTGTGATTGGTCGATATGTTGAAACATGTACAGGGTCTTTGCGAGGTTTAGGAATCATGACCGTTTGGCCAGTTTTCCAATCTATTGGGAAGTGCCCCAATAACAGTCATTTATTGAATATCTCGGTAAGGAGAGATATGGATATGTCGAGTTAAAGCGTCTGAACCAGGAGCGGTGTTTTTGCCTTTATTCAGAGTTTCGGATATATCATCTTGGGTGATA
>WYDF02002014.1:0-14081 GCA_009867245.2 Adranes taylori
ATATATATATATATATATATATATATATATATATATATCGCGTAAGATAACATTTAAGCAAACGCAATACGGTAAGAAAGTGTTAAATATTCTGAAATTTTACAATTTATTTAATAACAAATTCAACAAGGTTATTTATTATGTGCTAATTTCTTAATGTGATAAATTTTTATTGCTATTATTTCTTGTAAAATAATAAAATTTATAATAAGCTATATATTAAAATTTTATTGTATCAAGATTTATTATACATATTTTTTTCTCTATTATGTATGAATCGTTTGTTCATTTACATTTACATTTACAACAGGGTTGAATGTTTATAAAGATATTTATTCTGGCTACTTTTATTTTCACAATGCATTCTCCAATAATATTGCCACGTGTAACGGAAAAAATAGAAGGTTGAAATAAATATACTAAATTATAATTTCATTAAAAGTTCTCTAACATACGCGAAAAATGCAGTAGTTCTGAGAAGCCGGCATTCTTGGTTAGTCTATAAAGGGAATGGAGCTATTTCTGCAGCTGGCATAAATTATTCAAAGTTAGGTTGGCATAGAGTTTAATTATACGTGATGCAGTAAGCGATTTATAAACTTCTAATTAATGTTATATCTATAGTGTGAGTGCAACAAGCACGACAGGTTGGTTCACGCATGCAAGATTTTTCTAATTATTTATTTAATTAAAATAACGCAGGAGCTCGAAAGAACTAAATCGTTTTAAATATTTTTAATTAACTTGAACTAATAATTTACAACATCTGATGGGGGTCAAACATGTTTAATCTTTATTATTTTCCTACAATCAGCTCCTGCAATATTTTGGTTAAATGACTAATTAGAATAACCTTACATGCGAGTACCAATCTATGATGCTTTGTTGTATTAATTAGAATTTTATAAATCGCTTACTACATCGCGTACCACTAAACTCTATGCCAGCCTATCTTTGAATCATTGATGCTAGGAACTTGTACAATTTTTCAATTATATTTTCCCAGAGGATTTCTTTATTAATTGGCACAGAGCTTAATTGGTATTGATCTAGCTTTATCAGGAAGGGAGATATTAAAATTTCTCACTTACAGCCCTTTTGGCAGCCATAAAATCAACTCCAACCGACAAAAATGCATCTATTCCGATTAAAGGCAAATCGCAGGGATGCGCAAATGGCATTTTTGAAAGCATCGCTTTCACGTTTCGTTCTAAGCGCATAAGGGTTCCATTATATGGTAAATCCTGAAGACTAATTCGTGCATTATCGGTCTCGGGCATCTTCGGCTTCATGTATCATCGTGTAATATGAAGTAGTCTAACGATAACTTAATCAAAAATGTTCCAAACAAAACCTTGGTTATGAAATCCGCAAAAGAAAGACCACAAAAATCGTGGTGCTCACACTGACGCTTGGCGTCGGATTATGCAAGCACTGACATTTCAAGTTACTGTAGAAGATATAAAAAACAAATAAGACAGTCTTATGGGATATTACACAGGCTTCATCTAAATAAATATATGTATAAAAGATCGACACCAGTGTACCACCCTCAACCTCTACTTTGAAATTATTATATTAAAAAACACACTACAGACTGAGATGCAAGTGTAGCCATTCAGTTTACCGCGTAAGTTAATCTACATATATGTTTTAACGCGATACTGACTAACTTGACTTATTTCCTGTAACTTCTGTGTGGAGCATAGGGCACACACCACACACTAGAGCTCTCCATCTAACCCTATTCCCTTGATGTTTGTCCATGACTTTCCAATCGCTACCACCTCCAATTCGATGGCCCGGTACCACGTCGTTCTCGGTCTCCCTCTTCGCCTGCCTCCTTGGGGGTTCCAGTCCAAGGCCTGCTTTGGAATGTGTTGTTCCTCTTCTGAAAGTGTGGCCGATCCATCTCCATTTCCGCTCCTTTATGATGATCTCAACCTTCCGCTGTTCAGCGCGTTGCGAGCGTGCTTCATTAGAAATAACATTTGACCAACGTACACCTAATATAGGTTTCAAGCAATTATTGATGAATGTTGGGGCTCTCCGTGTGATCTCCATTGTCACCTTCCAAGTTTCACTCCCATAAAGGAGAACAGACTTCACGTTCAAATCAAAGCTCTTAAGTTTTGTCTTCTGCAATAATTCAGGAGAACCCCACACTAGCTGCAGCTGGGCGAAGGCCTTTACCTTTTTTATTCTGTTTTCAACGTCCTGTGTCGCGCTTGCGCTATTGGAAACGATGCTGCCTAGGTAGCAAAAACTTTCCACTTGTTCAATCTCATCTTCCAAGGCCTCTTGCTTTTTCTTGTCCACCCTGAACAATTTGGTATTAGCTGTGTTAATTCTTAATCCTACTCTCTGAGCCTCTATCTTCAGGTTCTTGAGCTTCTCTTTCATATCCTTGAAAGTGTGAGTCAGAGGGCAGATATTATCCGCGAAATCCAGGTCTTCCAAGCGGTCGATCAAAGTCCAATGTATTCCCCTTTTCTTATTGTCGGTTATGTTCCTCATGATCTGGTCCAGTGTCAGCAGAAAAAGCAATGGTGAAAACAAACAGCCTTTCCGCATTCCTGAATCTATGTTAAACGGCTCTGAGAGACTGTCGTCATGTTTCACTTGGCAATTATATCCTCTGTATATCATCTTTTATGGGACCCTATAGTTCTGCATTGTTTTCCAGATGGCTTCGCGCTGGACACTGTCAGAAACATTTTCGTAGTCGCCAGATATAGTGGAGGACGGTACTCCAAGGATTGCTCGATGATGATCCTCAAGGTGTTAATCTGCTCCGTACATCATCTGCTTTTCATGAAGCCAGCCTGTTCTCTCCGGAACTTTCTATACAATGACACTTTAGTATGGTTGAAGAGAATCCTTGTAAATATTTTGCTAGGTATTTACAAGAGTGTGAATTGTTACAATCCGTTAGGTCTCCTTTCTTAGGAACTTTGATTCCCTTATTCCAGTCTTCTGGAATGGTTTCTGTGTTTCACATTTCTTGGAACAGTGGCAGAAGCATATTCGCTCTTGTCTCATCGTCTGCCTGGAGCACCTCTGTCACCAAATTATCTACTCCAGTCGTACAGCTTTTCGAAGCATTGATGATTTCACTCCTACTGGGAGCGTGAGTGTTGATTTCAAGTTCAGATATTACCTGTTAGTCTAGTTCCTCCTGTTTTGCCAGAATTCTGTTGAATACTTCACTGAGGTGTTCCTTCCAAACGCTTCAGGTCTTCTGCAGTGTTGGTAAAGTACTTACCATCCTTCGACTTCACTGGTTTGCGTTCGTTAAAGCATTTCCAGGACAGCTTCTTGGTGATATCATACAACTCTTTCGAGTCTGCCCTTCCTGCTGCATCCTGAGCCCTTTCTGCAAGCTGGTTCATCTGTTTCCTTCTCACATGTATTTACGGATCTTTTTACTTGACTATTAAATTCATTATACCGTTCCCGGAGGCGCTGTTTCACCTCTTCATCTTTGTCTCTCTTTGTTCTTCAATCTTCCATGTGTGGTCAGATATCCACGCCTTCCTTCTGTTACCCTGGAAGCCCAACATTTTCTCACTAGCATTCAGGAATGTTTCCTTGATTTTCTACCATCCTGTTCCTACTTATATTATGGCATTTCTTCCCTTTCATACAGCCCCTCCAACTGACTGTATTGGTTCTTCTAACGGCTTAAGTTTTACGATACTCGACGTTAGACCTTAACCTCAGTGTGTGCTATTAGAATTATTACGTTTTACTCGTATGTAAGTGAACTTTTATTAAAATTAGTATATATTATAGTTAATTTCATATACTAAGTTAAACTGTTTTAGCTAGATTATATTTAATTAAATGCTTTATTTTATCCGCTACGTGGCAAAATTATTAGTTATGTACGCATTCAAATGTCAACTATAAATCGAAATCTTTCAATAAAAATCAAAAATAAATTTTCTATAAACATATGGATTAGAACTAAAATTTTATTCATATAGATTTATATAGATCTACATAGTTATATATAATTTATATAGATCTCTATAAATTTAATAAAAATTTATATGTATTCATATAAATTCATATAAAGTAACGCCCTACAATATAAAATTGTCTAACGTAATTTTAACTTATTTTTAATAACTAGTAATTCGCAAGTTACGAAAAGAAACGTAAAGTTACTTAAATAAACTTTTTCATTTCGCAATCACCTAAATAGATATTTTGGAGTGGAGTCACTCCAAAACTCCAAAAATTTCTTGTCTAATTATAATATAATACGTAAACAGGTAAAGGGTCTCAGTCCCTTTATATCTAATAGACTAAACATCGTCCGCTATTTTGTTATAACTTTCTTTTCATTTCTAATTTCTAGATTTCTAGATTTCAAATTTTCGTTAAGATAGTATATATTTTGGTATCATAAATCTCTAATCATATAATTTGCATTGAATTTCGTGCGCTATGCCAAACTATATAACTAAATAAGAGTCAAATAAATTATAAATAATATAATTTATTTTTTAATATTAAGTTTGTTGCTTTCATTATATAAACCATAAAATATTTTTATAAACATTATTTTAGACCCAGATTATTTCCATATCCAAAATTTGGAAATACTTTGATACTAGTAAAAATCTAATCAATATAACTTTTCTCGGTATGGTACTTGATTGGTATCTATATTTTTTAAAAATGCACAATTTGTTCGGAATTTACAATAATTTAATTTCTCAAATTGAATTGCTTTTTATCATTTGAATTATTCGGAAACAGGTACGAATTCCGTTTACACTTTGGTTGATCCATTCATACATTAGCCATCTTAACCTTAAAATGCAACTGTACGTAACATGCATCTTGTTTTAAACATTTTTCAATTGTATATGACAATTAATTCAAAAATTGTATTAATAATAAAGTTGCCTTCTTTATAGAAATTGGCAGGTTCTCGGACACTTTTTGCTTTGTACGGCTCAGCGCATTCACCAGTCCGATTACTTATTTGATAGATTGTATAAGAATATTAGTGAATGCTTAGGGGTCAATCATTAATCGTTTATGCTCAGTAAGTCCGAAGTATTCACCATTCCCATTACATATTTGATAGAATGTATTAAAATATTGGTGAATGCTTACGGGTCGATTTTTTGTTCATTGTTCATATATCTTCGTATAATGAAAGGAAGATTTATTTCCACAAACAAAATTACTTTCACATGAAACAATTATTATTAGATAAGATCACTTTTCAGTTCATAATAATTATTAGTCTAAAGATAAAAGATAAATTAATATTATTTTGAGATACTAGTAAGATATTAAGCATTTTAAAATATAGAAAGCTCAAGTACAGGAAATTTACCGGGACTAAAATATATCGTATTCTGAAACTCGTGTCATCTAGTTTATCTAACAAAATATATTTTAAGTCCTGCGATTTTCATTCGCAACTACACATTCATGACTAATTTTTTACTGACCACAACAAAAGTGTTAAAATCTTCGTTCAGCGAATCTAAAATTTATCTTCGGTTTTAACTTCTGATTGACGAGGCTGATTTTATATAAACCTAACCTGCGATAGATAGCGATACGTGAGAATGAACTCCATAATTGTTTTCACATCTGCCACCCAGTACATGAAGTCTGTCAATATTTGAAGCAAAAAAAATCCAACCCATGTTATAAATTCACTATTAGTTATATGGAGGACATGGTTGCCGTTTACAAATTATTAAATATTTGCCATATTTGAGATAAAATAGGAGCAAAGATTTTATAGAACATAAAAGCATTTATTTGGATTAAATAGATTTTTACTGAAACCAGGCAAACCAACAATTTATTAACACAAAAAATAAACAATTTTCGAAAAGTTTTGATAAGAAATCAAGAATTGTCTATAAAAAGGTTACTCCGTTATATAAATTGTCTATGAAAAGATTACTATAGAACTTGTTGATGTGCTTCCCAAGTCTAAAGACGATTCCGATGATGAAGCTCCGAGTTGAATTATAAAAGACTCCAGGTCATCTTGCTGCTCATCAGCCTTCCACATGTCTCTTTCTACCTTAAGAACATGGTTGATGCAATTAATCGAGTTCGCGGCAGTTATCGGGGAGTATGCCTTTTTTGTCAGGCGTTCCATGTCTAAAGGTTTAAATGTAACATTATTCCTCGCAATATGCCGCTTTACTTGAGACCAAATTAATTCTGGTACGAAGGCAATCTTAACACTTCGTGACCATGCTGCTTTACTGCTTCATCAATTTTGTAGGCATCGAATCGATATCTTTCACACTAATACAACGTGTAGCACTTCTATTTTTAGCAAATTGTCATGTGTATCAATTCCTTTTCATTGTAGCCAGAATATTATTCGTGCCTTTATCCAACTTGTTGTTGGGATTTCTTTAACTTTTCTGGAATGGTACCTTGCGTTGTACATCACAATTACTGAAGCTGTTGGATGATTGGGTAACAATTTTTCTGAAAGCCATTTCTCAAAGTATTCCCCATCAATTTCTCTATGTGCATCTTGGGTGTTTTTCTTGCAGAGGAACGTATTCTCCGCTCCAACACCGAACCCATCGACGCAGCATGCATGGACTAATGCGAATCGAAGGCCTTTTCCGTTTGGTGCTTTCAAGCCACTTGAAGGTCCTCTGATAAAAGCATCTCTATGAGATTTAACGGTGCTGTCTGTCCATGCTTTTTGAACTGTGTGTCCACAATTAACCCAGGATTCGTCGAGGTAAATTACAGTTCTGCCCTAGCGTTGGTACTTTTGTATCTCCCTCAGGTAGAGGTGACGCCGTCTAATTATATCGTCTCGCACAATAAGAAGACTGTTTCTTCCAGTTTTTTGAAATTCAAAGGCGGCACGTACAGCTTCTTGAACACTTTGGTCGTACTTCACCAGCCTGGAATTGCGTCGTTTCCCGCTTGAGCCTGGTGCCGGTTTCTTCTTTGGCGATTTGACGTCCCCATGTCATTGCCAAACTGCAACTTGTGCACAGATCGGCAACTGACGCCCAGTGTTTCCGCTGTTGCTGCTAGTACTGCAGTCAGACTTGCTGTTTTGTTGAAATACTTGAACGCGTTGAGTCTCATCAATTTCTCGCTTGAAGAAAGATGTTCACCTTGCCGACGATTTTAAAAATCTGCCATTACTGCAAAATGAACTCCTCAATTCAAAAACTTCAGACAAACTGTAGCAACAAAATTAGGAAGAAAACAGGATAAACCAAAAACAGAAACAAGTAGAAAAAACAAATCAAGTTAAAAACTTATTATTCTGACTTGAAACAGGACGAAAACTAAAGGAATTTATTAATTTTTGTTGGTAATACGACACATTGATATAAACGTCAGTGACAATAAAAGAACTGTCAGTGCCTTCTGAGGAAACAGTTGCAACATTACATTAATGCTTGAGATATGGCTTATACAAACTTTGATTAGCTAATAAAGGAGGACAATAGTCCATTTACTTCCATACTGAATTTAAAACATGAGTCGAACTATAGTTTCGTTTTTATATTCATCACAAGCAAACAAATTTTGTGTTTTGTGAAAATTGGAAAAAGTCGAATATCGTTCAGTGATTTAGTTCCTTCACAAGAAAGGGAAAAACAATGCAGAAATTAAAGTCGGACTGGACGCTGTATATGACAAGCCTGCACGTCGTTAGCAACAGTCAAATTTTGGAAAGCTGAATTTTGGAAAGCCAGGGCCCTCAAATATCGTTACTACACCAGAAATCGTCAACAAATATGATTATGTCAAACCGTCAAATCAAAATTCGTGAGCTAGTAGAGGCTCCAAACATATCAACTGAGCGTGTATATACTATCATACACAAACATTTGTATATGAACTTCCGCTATTTTGGAAAATCCGTTTAGGAGGCTGATTGGTCTTCTGTTGTTAGGTAACGCAGGATTTTTATCTCTTTTCAGTATTGTAACTATGGTAGCTGTTTTCCAAATTTATGGGTAGTTACCTATTTTAAACATTGCATTGATGATGTCGGTTAAAAATTTTATTTCTGGATCTAGATGTAGTTTTATGGCTCTTGTGGGTATCCCATCTGGACCAGGTGCTTTCTTACTGCACATGTTTTTTATTCTGATTTTAAATTTCAAGTACAAGCGGATTATCCAACTCACTTTCTTTAATTTTTCTTAATGCATCTTTTACTTTTTTTTGCACTTTATTGCTTGTTGACCTATTGTTTATAAACTGCTCAAATTGGATGCGACTCTTTTAACCTTTTCTAGACATGTCATAGCTAGTTTTCCTGTTTATTTATTTTTTCCATTTACCTTATCCATGTTTCTTCTTTTTCATATCCTATCATTTCATTTACTTTTTTTTTGCAAACTTTTTAATACTTGAAGGGTGCCTGGTCTTGGCATATTTCTTTTTTGTCTGTTTTTTTAGTAATTAATTATTTCTCCTCACTGTTTAAAGTCCATTCGTTCAGTATTCTTTGTTGCATTTTACATTCTCCCAACTTTTGTTGAATTTCCGTTGTACGACTTGCTACTGTTTTGTCTATATCTTATCTAGAGGAAGTTTGTTCCTCTGAAATATAGAAATTTTTGCAGGTTTCCATTTTGTGAGCAAATTTCATCCAATTAGTTTTACATAGTGATCGTTTGTGGAGTGAGTTGAATTATCTAGCAATTACCAGAAAATGATCTGAAGAAAGTTCATATTTTGTGCTAACTTCCACTTCTTGTGTATTGCTAGATGTCATAAAGATATCTACCATATCTCCTCTTTGCCGGCTATTCATAGTAATTGTTGTAGCATCCACAGGCCCATAGACTTTGCATTTATTCAATCTCTTTACTACTGCCAGCAGTTTTTCTCCTCACTTCCATTTGACAAAGGTTTAAATCAATTTCAATACTTGTTAATATATTTTTGCATAGGATAGATACTCCTCCTCATTTCCTTCCTGATCTATCCTTCCTCGTAACAGTCCATCCTGGAATTCTCCCGTTTGTATTTGGTTTGAGGTGCGTTTCTGTTATCATCATTATGGCTATATTGTTATCCTTTAAAAATTGTTGGATTAGTCGAATTTACTTTTTACCCCATTAGAATTCCAGGATGCCATATATATTTCGGTTTTATTTCCCATGAAATATTTTTTTTAGGATTTCGGGTAACATTTCAGAGGGAGCTGTTTGAAATTTTTGCATGAGATCGTCCTCTATAATTATAGGTCATTTAGAGTTTTGCGTGAATGAAATATCTTTTCTTACAACTGCTTCTTATATTTTCCTGTTTTTCCTCTCTTTCTACCCGTTTAATTTCATCAGGATTTTTGGTATAGCCTCTACAGGATGTCATGTGCTGTCCTCTGTAGTTGCAACAATTAGGTATAGCATCGTTTTCATCACAGTCCCATGATACGTGATTTCCTGCACATCTAACACACACATATGCAGTCATACATTGATACTGAACGTGCCAAATTGTTGACATTTCGCTCAATCATTTTTTGTAGAAGTCTTACCAGAGTCCTGAAGCCTTCTGCATCATCAGTGAATATTTTCATCCCATCAGCTGCGGATATTGCTTTATTAAGTTTTATGTTGTTGAGAGCTGTTCCTTCTCTAACTACTTTGTAATTTTTCGATTATTTTAAAACTATTGAAGGCGGTTTCTTTATTTTTGGAACGTCTATGACTTGCTCTTTGCTTTTTTCCTCTGGGCTTTCTATGACGGAAGGGTAATTTGCTTCTCTTCTATTTCACTAGTTTCTTTGTTATATTTTCGCATTTCCGAAGCGGACAATATACTGACATATTCTCGGATATTGTAGATGATGAGTCTTCCGATTCAGCTGCCGTGGAAGATATTCCGTCGATTTGCTTAATTTTATTTTTAGCTTTCTAGTTTCGTTGTTTGGGCTGTCCTCTCTTTCTTGAGTTTTGTTCGTTTTGGGAATCGTTTGTTACATTTTGTCCATGATATACTTCTCCCAATATCTTAAATCGGTTAACCGTTTCTACCTGATTTCCTTATCTGCTTCTCTCCGACAAAAATCTAATTCCTTTTTAAATCTAATCATTTCACTTTGGAACATTTGCTTCTGATACTCAATCCTTTCTTATTGTATCTGCGTTAGAGTACGTCATTTTTCACTTCTAATTTCACTCACTCTGCACTCACGATATACTGCCTCGGGTTAACCACGAGACAACGGGTTCACTTCAGTTTTAGATTGTCTTTTAACACCACACTATTTTCATTCGCGTAGCGTACGCGCGTGACTATCTGAAGTCTCCAGCGATTCTATGCCTATGAGGCGAATATCGCACTAATTGTCATATCAAATCCATAATTAAATGCGTTTATATACACTTCCAAAGTACTGCGTATTTATATTTTAATATGCGTGTGTAATTATGAAATTACATATGGTAACATAGGCAACTTCAACTCTTTACAATGTATTGATATATGCTAACGACTCTTATAATCTACAGGGTCTGTGCATTATATAACTAATTAGATTGTCTTACTAGTTTTTAGCATCATAACATGTATTATTTTTAGTAATATTCAAATCAAGATCATTTTAAACAGCAATTTTACTTTTTTTTAAATAAATTACAAATATATTGCCTGATGAATGGGTCAACTGAAAATTTATCGGAATTCGTAGCTAATGAAAATAACCTTGAATAATTGCACATAAACAAGTAGTATTAAATTACTAAATACTTGTTTCGCCCGGATTTACATGGAAAGTTATCATAAAATATAATTCACACCAAAATTAATACCATCATACTTTATTCAAATCCACAGTATTTAAAGTTATCTATTCAATAGTATTAAACCGCATATAAAATATAGGATTAATTATTATTTTTTTGATTGACAAAAATGAAAGTAAATGTTATTGAAAGCTTATATCTATATGATGTTAATTATATTAAGATCATTCACATATTGAAGATGGGTTTTTATTATTACTATGTTCGGCGACACAATGACCAGGGCCTCACTAGGTATAGCTCGGTGTCCCGCGAGGGCTCGAGTATGTCTGTGCCGTCTACGTATGTAAGTGTACACTATACATGAAAACAAATATATTTTGTCATTAATATAACTCTCTGCAGGAAGTACACAATAAGCTCGTAACTAATTTATTGATACCAAATGATTTTAGCACATTGTACTTATAATTTTTTTTCTATTAAGAAATATTGGCCTACAACAATATTAAGATAAAATATTGAGTTGTGTAACAATTAAAATGAATAAAAGTAATGAGATTTGCAAAAGTGATAAGCAAGCCCATGCCAAGGATAAAGCTGCACAGTTCAACTCCAAAAAATTAATATTATTTATATAATTAAAATACGTACGCAATATTTTAATATTAATTAATTAATATTAAAAATTGATAGCTATGTAATTATTTACATTCTACGTGCCACTACACTATTCAGCTGCATTAATGACATTTCTTGGTTTGGAACATTCGTTCACCTTTAGATACTTTTGTTATCCTTTGGTCTACTTTAAATTTATTTGGCGTTTAATAAAATAATTACTGACGTCTCAATAAGTCTTAAAATTTGTTTCGCATATAAATTTTGAAGTACGTGCAATATATTGCAGCCAACTTCTCAAATATATTAGTACGCTTCTTGTGTGCTCATGCATTACAAATTCACCGAACCAATGTTATTTTTTCTTTTTGTATTGACACAAGTCTTTTATATTGAACACATATTTTATTTAATTTTTACATGAAACATCTAATATTTGATGTGTTACTAAATTTGTTTGTTTATTTGTGTAAGTTGTCTGGATGTAGTATTAACTTACAACAAGGTATATTCTTTACATGAAAATTTTAGAAATATGCAAACAATGAAATCAAAAGAGTGAAATTTTAATATTTATGTGCATAAAAATAAATAGTTCCGTATTATAGATAGGTGCATTAAAATTACTATATACCATTTCATATTCTGAAATATATGATTAACAAACTACTGTCGTAGTTGTAGTTGCATGCATGTAAAAACATTAATTCAAAAATGCCCTATTTGCTTTTAATTCCATTAAAAAAGAAATGTGAAAGAATTACGTTTCTATTATATTTAAAATTTTAACATTTGCCAGCAATTGCCACACGAAAACTAATTATATAACAAGAGTATATGCAGCAACCATTTTAGCACGCCTCGAATATTAGTAAGTTTCATTATTTAGGTACATACTTTAATTTCGCCGAAAAAATTTCGACTCAAAGTTTTCCAGAGTCTGAAAATACCCTTCATCCTAATGCTTGAGATGAAATCTCGAGAGAAAGTCTCAAGATTGGTCTGAGGATGTCGTCCACTTGAAATCACTTACAGAATCGAGATAGTTGTCGGAGACTTGACAATTATTTTAGTCTCGAGACCAGGACAATTCCGTGTCGACTTGAGACGTATTAATATGCACACGCGTCTGCTGTGCGATTTGATCACAAGACTACGTGTTTTTAATTTTATTTTGCAAATGGGATGGGCATCAGGCTCTAGCTTTTTAAATTGCATATAAAATTGTGTAAAAACGGAAGGTAAAAAAAAAGGAGTAATGTGTAAGGAAATAGGTAACCACTCGTTACTTTTTTTATCTTCATGTGAAACCTGAAAAGTTAAAAGCTTGAGAGTGACAAATGTTCAATAAATAGCAAGCAAATTTGTTGAGCACAAGTCGTAAGAAATTATTGTTTATTGTTTTTATTTGCATCGTATATTTTATACCCAAATAAGTTCCGGGCGACGGCTTGTTTCTTAACAATAATATCCCTATTAATTATAAAAAAATAATATTATCAAACTATATTTTTTATTAATTTCATTTTTGAAATTAATTTTCAAACAAATGGATTTTTGTTTACTTGTCCATACAACTTGAATCGAACTATAATCAGTTGAATTTAAGATAAATATACATACCTGAGCACGTAAGTTATAAATCTTTCTTTGTACTTCATTAGCATCACAATTCTTAAATTTTGTCGCAAATTCTGCATACGTACACATTTTTTAACGCGATTCCTGCACAACTTATATTTAACATTCCACAAAAATTTCTGTTCCTCATAGAGATTGCTTAATTGAAATATTTCCTTATCTACTTACTCTCGTGCGCTCTTTTATCAAATTAAACACAAAAACTTGTAATTTACTTTGAAACAATCTACTTAAATACAAGCAAAGTAGAGGTCTCAGCTCTTCCAACAAGGCTAGAAGATTGGAGACTAGGTCGCGACAGCAGGAATGAACATGTCCACTTGCGACATTTGCAGTCTCTGATGCCAGCACGGGTTTTTCTTCGAGAGTGCTCTCAGGCTCTTATACATTTGTGTGTCTAGTCTTGAGATTATTTTATCACAAACGGATACATATTATAATATCCCAAACGAAATCATCGATATTCTAAAAACCAGCGCTCCCGGCAATCATAACTTTATCCGCAGAATCCGTAGAAACAGTTTTTAGGTCCACCGCCTCATAATTAATTTTATATAAAAATTAGTAACTTCTGCCTCCGACTTGAGAATTGGGTCTTGACCTGGATTAAAAGCATCCTATTTTTCAATCCAAGCTATGCACTATATACGTGCCAAATTTCATAGAAATCAGTTCAGCTTTTTTGGGTGATTGACTGACAAACATCCAAACTTTCTCATTTATAATATTAGTAAGATTAAAATATTGTTACATATTGTCATGTTGTTTTTAGGTTTCCGTGGCTTCTAGAATTTCGACGACCTCGTTTGGAATAATACGATGAATGGTATTATTATATTTGGAAAAACTTTACATGAGTCTGTGAGTTGGTACGTGTGAGCAACTCACTATGGAAACCAATGTTTTGTAAGACTTGATAAGCAATTTGAGATGGTTTGCGAAATAATTGGAATAATTGGCTAGTTGAACACTAGGACCATTGGATAATCAACTACTTAATCATTTCTCTCTCTCTCTTGTCCTTTTACTCTCGAGAGAGTATGGTGACATCATGTCTCAATTGCTCGGATCGTAGTTCTC
>WYDF02002025.1:0-12264 GCA_009867245.2 Adranes taylori
TTATTTTATTAATTTATATTGGTAACCAAACGCCACTGAGTTGAAATAAATCTTTCTAAATATCTCTTCATAGTTTCCCCCTCTTCCTCATACGTCGATGGTCAACATTGGTAAACCAGACAATAGCAGCAGTGGACTGTATAAAAGGCGTGGTTTGGTTCAGATTCGTACTGATATTTCGTAAATTAGAAAAGGCGATTATTTAATGTCTAAATAGTAGTAATAGTCCATGCAAACATTCAATTATGTTGGAGTGCAAACAATAGATGATAACTTAAGCTAGCTTCGAATAAGAGTAATTTCCTGCTGGTTTTTTTGTATCACTATACTTCGAGGACCACTAGGGCATCCAATACGTCCAATATAACTAACTACAGGCGGGTGGAAGGTTTGATGTTTTATAGTTCATTCAAAATGCATTAGTTGATAGACTAACGGTACTTTTAAATCTTGCTTCCTTCCCAAAGTCACGCTTTGAATTGTGGTGCCAATAAAACCAATCTTTTCGTATGAAATATTTTTATGACTATAGATAAACGTTTCATTAAAAATCATTACCTTGCTAAGTTAAATTTCGCGTAGTAAAATATTTAGAAAAAATTCTTAAATCTAATTGCTTAATCATGATATTGTCTATATAGTAACATGATGAAATATAGATTGTTTTTGTTAATTCTTTAGGGCATGTCAAGTATCAATAAATTTAATTTATTTCATGCGATATTGGGGTAGGACAACATTTTACACGTTCTTAAAACATTTCTAATTTAAAAAAATAATTGCTAAATTGTTGAATTATATTAAATTACTTTTTATTTTCTTTTCAAAATAAATTGAATAATTTTTTTTGTTGAATCCAAGAATTTTGGATAGGAAAACTTACATACAAATCTACCTTGTGACAATATTCTAGTCTAAGTTTTTGATAATGGGCGTACTTAAAAATTTTTAGCGTAATGAAATGGGCGAACTTTAAGTTTTCTTTTATTTTGAAGATTGGGGGAACGAATGATTTGTAACTTGCATTTACAGCCTGCTTTATTGCAACAAATTTATAGTCTTATTTTTTCAAATTTGAGTGCCAGTAGTAAATATCGTTAATTTTATTCCCTTACTTCCTATAATAAAATAATGTTTTCTATTTTAAATTTATGATTGCAACCTAAACATTGTTCTCAGTCGCCTACGCAGGTGGCTGTTTTACCATTAATAAAAGTAAAGTAGCCTGTAATGTATAGTGACATGCAATCTAGAAAGGAAAGGGAAATTTATATTTTCGAAAAAATGTAACAATTTCTTATTCTAAAGAATAAATTTTTTTTTATGAAAATGTACAGCTGACTGGTTTCAGAATCAGTGTAATGTATGATGTAGTAAAGAGAGTAAGGAGAGGATAAAGAGTAAGGCACAAGCTAGCTTGTGAACGACCACAGAAGATATGAAAAAATGTTTGGAATGCTCTGATCACTATAATTGTACAAAATGTTGATGCGATTTTGAAAAATAACCAGCACGTAGGAGTTACTTTTGCTCGCCCCGTTTCTCCGATAGGTATTTCATTGCAGATAAGTCAATACGTTTTTCGTATTGACCTGTATTTGTTTCAGTATATGCTTCTTATTCCCTATTTCTAGTTTTTTCTACGTTTGGTATGTGAAGTTTCTGTATATGTTATTGCTGTTTACCCAAGGATGAACAGGGTTACTGAAGAAATTTTATAGAAAAAATTACTGAAGAAATTTTATAACATCAATTTCATTAAAATATATTATTTTCTTATTTAGCTAATTTAATTTAAATTTTTATTCTTTCTTGAAGTCATTGCATCTACAAATTATTATAATGTAAAACATAAACAAATGTAATTGTATATTACGTAAAATAAATTACATGTAAATAAATCAATTAATGAGTTTGCAAGTTGATTCAAACAGCCAGACATTTAATAATTATAAGATTTCAATTACATAAACACATCTAGATGTTATTGCTATCAAATTATTTACAAAACATGTAGATATGTACTATTTGCAGTTCAGTGAACTATTCCACTTATGATTTAATTTTCTTTTAAACTATTTTAGTTTAAACATTTCTATATTTCTTATTATTACTCGAATATTTGTATTAAACTTTTAACACATTTGTTTTCTCTTTCTTTTATTGATTCTGTATATATTGTTCATTATTTTTAAGAATAAACGAGTTAGTTTTTAGCGTTATCATTAAGAACCCCGTGTCTTATTTAGACCTAATTTTAATTTCCATGAGTTACTGCAATATATCTTCATATATTGCACAGTACACTAACTTAATTAATTTTTTATTAAATTAAAACTTTTACATTACTAAGATTGCTAAATTAATACCAGTCCCATTCAAGTTTAATTCTGATTTAATTATTAGAGTTTAATCCTTATTCAATTATTCAATTTTCAAATTCTTCATATTTGTCCTGATATTCTTTCCAAACTGGCACAATATCGGTTAATATTTAAATTACAGAGATTAACAAAAAAAACAAGAATAATCCAACCATTTATGTAATAACACAGATTTCGTTTAAATATGTGCAATATTGATCAATAAATTATTATTATTATTAACACAAAATTGCAAAATACTTAAATGAAATATTTTATTTGTTAAGCGCTGAAAATATTTCGATTCTGATCATAATTAACACAAATCCTAAATTCCTTCCTGCTTCAATGCGTAGAGCAAAGAATGACAGTAAAGTCCTTTCCCTAAAGCAGTCACATATACCCTTGACCTCTTGTTCTATTACGTTCCACCTAGTCTCATTTCCTATAAGTCTACCCGGACTACCCAGACACAGTAATCTCAAACTTACTGAATTTGCTATATGTTAAATAGGTTATAGACATGACGACTAAATTAATTCCATTATGATAATTCAAAAGTCAATAAATAATTCCAGGAATTAGAAATCCTGATAAAATATTTTGTTTCTTGCATCCGCAATTAGAAGATGAAGTTCAAGGTCGCCAGGCAGTTGATTCAGCATGTTTAAAAAAACCCTTATGGGAAATAATCTCGCTAATATATCCTAAAACGCTAAGGAAGCACATTTTTCAGCATGCTAGGCTTCCTAACTTCTATAGATTGTAACAGTAAATGTCGTATCAATAAAAGAAGGAAAAGGAAGAAACCTACCATGATATATTCAAAGAAAATTGAAATTGCAATTAATTTTAATTAAATATAATTTGTTTTATTAAAATATATATTTAACACTAATTCAAATCTACCAATTTAAAAATTTAAAACATTTTAGTATTGAAATAATGCTGGCTATTATTAGTGTTAATTCCAAAACTGAAATAATATCCGACAGCTTTAGGGGAGATTTAAATAGTTTAATACCAATCTAAATGTATATCAGTTAGACATTAGTTTGTGCCAGTCAACAATTTCAAATTTGAACCCGTCACTGACAATAATATTAATTAAACTGCAATAGTAGCAACTTATAGATCACATAATTTGCTCCAATGACTTTTCCCGTGTCAAGTGTTATAAAATAATAATTAATGTTTGCATTTTTAATATAGGTGATCATGATTTTTTTTTAATATATGTAGGAGTCATTAAACATAGACCCCTTATATTACAGATCGATTTTAAAAGAATTAGCAGGGTTCATCACAAATAACTTTGTAGCCCCAGCTTTAACTTTCACAGAAACCATATTGTTTAAAATATTATATATTTTTTTCAAGCTCAAATCACACAAAGAACCAATAAATGTTTGTAGAATTAGACACCCTTTATATATTTAGAGCTTCATATTACAAAAAAATTGTTTGATCTAGTAAGAAACGCGCGGATAAAGGGCGTTGAAAAGTTCGCACAAAAACGTGACAATGTCGCATTCAAGTATTAATAATTAAATCTAATAAACTTAGTTGTATACAGGCGGCAGAAGGCTGACCGTGAACAAAATTTCAGCCGCCTACATCGACTTTTGTATTTTTTGGGAAAATTTAAAATTGTGCATAAATTGTGCCAATTTATTTCAATGTAACTCAAGTTGTTACAATTTCAATATAATTTTCTTTTTTTTTTCTGTGTATGATAATGCCACTCTCTACATATACGTCTGCATAAGAATACAGTGCGATAACTTTGATTACCCCGCCACCGGCTCAACTCTGTCCATGCCTTCAATAGTCGGCTAGCACTAGGCACTAGCAGCGGCCATGAGTGCAAATATATTCACAGTATAGAGTGAATAACTCCTAATTTTTGCTTTTCATTTTATATTGGGTTATAAAAATATTTTCCTTTAAGAATATATTTTTTTCTTGATGACGTGTATTTTGCGAAAGATTTTAGTCTAATAATTCAATAAATTGATTAAATTAAGGTAATAAATTGAATTTAAACAGAATTGAATTCCAAGAAGAAATTCAATCATGTAACAAATATATTAAACTTAATTTATATGAAAAAAAGCAGAGTAAATATAAATACAAAATTAAAAAATTAAAAACAAAACTAATCTGGGGCAGCATGCGAAAAGGGTTGCCTTTGGTAAAAGCCAGGGCACTTATGCAAACCCTTTCATATTTCGTCAATATACTTCCTTTACTGGTTTTCAAATAAAGCAATGATAATTAATAAATAAAGACAAAAATTAGAATTAGCAGCTAAAAACAATAAATCTATTCTTTATTTTATATTGCAAATTCTATCCAAATTTATTTAACTTTACCAGTTTCCATTGGCATTTTCCACTCTCTCTGTTTCCAATGGCGGCCACTCCCCGAGGCAAATTATCCTCGTTCCGGTTTAGCTTTATGACGGTTTAGGTTAGATGGGGAGGGCATTTGATACTTATAAATTATGTAAATAAATCAGAATTTTAAAATTCCGTTACATAGGAACATACATTTATGCAAGTAAACTGGAGGAACGATACTACGCTCTTATCATCACATGTGTGAATGAATTAATAGGAAATGGGTGGTATAAAGGTAGAAAGAAGGTGATAGAAAGAAGGTTTATTTGTTGTTCGTGGTCCTCAAATCTGCATTTGATAGACTGAAAAGGGAGTACTTCTGGAAGAAGTACTCCCAAGAATGATATAGCTGGGGATTTCGAATAGACTGGTAAGAATAATAAAGGGTTTGTATTAGGGAACGAAAGTTAGGGGGAGAGAGAATAGGAACATATCCGAATGGTTTGAGGTAGTAAGAGGAGTGAGGCAAAGGTGTCCACTTAGCGCTTGCCTTTTTAATATATATAGATATATATATATATATATATCTGTTATATATATATATATATATATATATATATAGCAGGTTTAGAAGATGTACTAATGAGAGGACAAGCCGGGATAATAATGATAAGCAGATATAAAGTAGGGTCGATGGTGTATGCGGATGATATTGTTTGCATGGCGAGTTATAGGGAAGAATTGAAAGTGAATAGGTATATGGGGAGTAGGGGATTAGAAATGAATGGTGTGTTGAAAAAACAAAGGTTATGGTGTGCAAAAGGGGTGATAGAGAATGTAAGAGGGCTGTTTTCGAACTGGAAGGGCAAGAGATTGAGAGTGTGACAAAGTATAAGTACCTAGGGTATATGTTATCAAAAATTGAATTTGTAATGAACATGTGAAGATGATTGTGAAGAAAGCAAGGGTTGAGATGGAATATATGAGTTGTGTGTAGGAAAGAAGGTTTGGGAATTCGGTAAAGATGAGATTGATGATTATGGATGCTTGTGTGAGGAGCATATTGATATATGTAGCGGAAGTGTGGGCGGTGTGTGAAAGGTACACGATAGAGAGAGTGCAAGCGGGATGTCTGAAAGGGATACTTGATGTAGACAGATCCAATCCATATGAAATAGTATTACAAGAAACGCGAAGAAATAAACGCTGGGTAACAGGGGTGAAAAATATGGTAAAGTATGAAAGTAAAGTATGGTTATATGGGGAGAGCAGATTGGTGAATGAAATATAGTTAGGGGATGAAAGGAGTGGGACTGGAGGGGGGGGGTGAGGAATATATGCATGGAGGACAGAAGAAGGCTGTACGGAAGTGTTGGATGGTCGATGGAAAGATGGAATGAGAGTGTTATAGAGGAAACTGAAATGGCAAAAGAGGTTGTACAGATAATGAGAAATGTTGAGAAGCGGGAGAGAATGGAAAGAATAACATGTAGTAGATTTAATAGTTTTAATCAATTAGAGAAATTCATTTGGAGGAATCATGAATTAGTCTGAAAGTTCATAACAAAATACTTAAACTTTACGTCTATAGACGACAATCTATAAGCACAAGGATCAAATTCAAACCAATAACTTCGTGACGTTTCTACATCTATTCTATTCACTCGTACAAAAGAATTTACTATGAACAAGAAGGCTGTACATTTCAAATAGCCCTCCGGGCCCTTTATGAATATAGGTTAGTATGAGTTGCACCAATTATGTTTGAATTATAATACTAAGAAATATCACAGTTCAAGATGTTCAACTATTAATGAGATGGTTAATATCGCTCTGCTTAAAATGAACATTTCTAATTAAGATCAGTATAATTGGTTCCTTAAACCTTTTGAATAATATTTTATCTGCATAAACACGGAAGAAAACTTTCGCGTGTTATGTATATTAACTAAAAGCGTACAAGCGGCACGCACGTCAAATAATTGGAGAACCGAAAGGGTCCTATTTTTAAACTGATTATGAAACTGTCATTTTTTTTTAATCTAAGGAAAACGCGATTTTCACGATTAGTGTTTACTAAAAGAAAATTACTAAAATACTCAAAATCTGATAAATCTATAGATTTTAAATTTGGGACATGGACATGTATGCCAAATTGGGGCACCAACTTCTAATTAAGTGAGAACTTCAATGTAGATATCAAATGACAGATATATTGTCGTCACACCCCGTTTAAATGAGGTGGTGACTAGGGGTTTTACTCAACGGTAGAAAAGAGAAAAACATTTAAGCTTACGATGGCACCTAGGAAAAATAAATTAAAGATTTATTTAAAATTAATTGGATTTTATTAAATAATTAGTTTTACAAAGCATAGTTACAATTATTTAATTGAAGGGAAAGAAGTATGACAATTTGTTTAAACATAACTCATCTAATAAAATTCGAACATACTTTTTGAATTAATGAATAGTAATTAAAACTAGTTAGTTATTTGGCTACATAATATATTATTCTATTCTATTTAAATTACATCTCTTTGATCAGCCTTTTGCACAAATATTGAAACGTAATAAATAATAATAAAATCTTACAAATCGCCCGACTTACTTCATCTCACTGAATTTAATATTAATAGTTATTATTTATGAGAAGAATAAAGTTTAAATCGAACTGATCTACATTACTTCTAACTTTCAATTGAGCTATCTTTCCTAAAACCGTTTCTTATATTACTTCGTTCAATAATGTGCCCTAGATAAAGCCCCAACTGATACTTGACATTGAAAAATGATCGGCGAAAGAATGCGGTTACTTCCGTTCGCGTGCGAAACTAATATTTTTCTTCTCTATATTAAATGCAACTAAAATCTTTAATAATTATTACGGTTGCCAACTAGTTGCGCTACATTGGATATTTAATTCAAATCTTCTAATACAACACATATTTATTCTATAGAAATATATTTCAAAACGAATTCATATGTACACTAGCTTTTAAATTCAATTACGTACTAGCAATACACAATTCGTGTAAAAACAATGCAACGAACGTGGTAAATTTAAATTTGATCAGGCATTATAACCTCGAAATAATTCGCGCCAAGTTTACGTTGCATTTAAAATTTCGCGCAAGACAAAATATTTCATCCAATGATCAAATGTTGATCGATTTTTCCTATAATGTATTTCCTTATGGAGCGATGTCCCAGAACCGCAATATTGATCAAATTATTCGAAAGAGTCCCCATGTTGATCCGTTTTTGATCCAATTTATTTCTTATGGAATTTTTGTTATGGAACGAACACTGTATAACTACTGTTACAAAATTGTCTTGTAAACATGCCTGATGAGATCAAGAGTGTGACTAAAAATGCAATAAAGAAACGCGATATCAAATATGTGATATCATCCCAACCACAATTTAAATGTTGAATCATCCTACAATCTATGCAGAAACACCAAATTCCTCAGGAAGGCTAAAGTTACTGGAGCTTAAACTTGTGTACGATAAGTTTTTCTCTGTTAGTTTTCCAGATACTCAGTTAATCAAAGAAGAATAATTGGATCTGTGATACTAAAGAGCTGTCAAAGGAATGTAGGAGTATTAATTAATTTTCAACAAATTATCTATGAAAGGTTACAACAAATGAAGTTATTCCTACTAATTCCTACTAACTTTTATAGCATAAATACAATCAAGAACTATTCGTTTAGGCATCTAATTTTATTAAAGTAAATACAGCTAAAAATCAATTAATGATATCCAATAAAAAATGGAGACTTCTTAACACGTTTTTACTTACTCTTTCGCCTCTTATCTTTGACGAAAAATGTTTAGTCAAGTGTGTAGTATATCAATCAAAACCACAATGGACGTTCTTTGTCGGGAAGAACGCTCCTTCTATCTATTCAATTTCAAGTTAAGAAAAATCAATTTATACAAATTGGCTCATCTTTCGTTTCATATCGAAATCGCTATAAGATAAAAAAAAGACCGAAAAATCAGTGACACAGGGTAAATCTGACACATCTATGTCTGAAACACGACGCAATAAGAATATTATCGTTGCGGTATTTTAAAGTTGAAGCAAAGCTTACAGTAGCGAGAATTACTTTCAATATTTCGTTTATATGGGTTATTAATCCAAGGATAAACAGGGAAAAATCCCTAAGGAAATTATCTAATTTTAATATTGATTAAAATACATAATTTGTATTATTTTTTAAATGTAGCTAATTTTAGTCAGATTATTATTATTTTGTTTTATATGTCAATAACAGTGCGTTTGAGAATTACTATATTTTTAAAGATAAACAATATAAAATATTATTATGAGTAAATACAATTTGCTGACATTGCAAGTTCATTTACCAGACAGATAGATTCAATAATTGTATCAATTTAAATTCATGGAAGTACATCTTATATAGATTGCTCAGTGCTTCAAATAAACTCATTTAAATCTTATTTAATTAATTTCTATTTCAATAATTTTTTATTAAATAAAATATTCATATAACTAAGAGCATATTGGTTGGATTAAACCAGCTCTAATTTAAAGAAACATCAGTGATTAGTTATTCAAGATCAAGATTTCTTGTGTAATTTAATTCAAACATCCTATTCTAACATTCTTCCAAGCTGCCACAATTGAGGTACATTTTCAATATTTATCTCCAAATTGTTCATGGATTGTTTAATATTTTCTCTTGTAATTCATTCTATCGAATGCTATTTTCAGTGCAAGGATATAATGGCATATTATATTCATGGAAGCATATTTATTAATAATAATAATTTTCTACACCATAAGCAAAGTAACAACTATTCAAAACAAAATATGCTTTTCACAAGTGAACACCCCTAATACATTCGCCATAGAATTTAAACGGACCCGTAACATCTCGACAAGGACTAATGTATGAGGCATTCAATAGCAGCTAGGCGGAAAAATACAAAGTGGCAAGATGAGAAATGCCATTGTGGAAAGGGAACTGCATATTATGCGCAAGATGCTCAGAAGGCTAACCAATGATGCCAGGTGCAGAGAACAAT
This sequence comes from Adranes taylori, assembly GCA_009867245.2. NCBI lineage: Eukaryota > Metazoa > Arthropoda > Insecta > Coleoptera > Staphylinidae > Adranes > Adranes taylori. The sequence goes on from WYDF02002025.1 coordinate 9,766, forward strand.
GCAGAGTGTCCCTTACTGAATGAAATAAGGCTGTGTGAAGTCTAAATGAAGTACATGACAAAGCATTTGCGCAGATATTAACAAAATACCGACAGCGGCGAGGATGCAGAAAGTCCTAGCTAAAGAACACTCTAATCGCATGGATAATCTGCAAAAGGCAACCGACAACCTCACAAATAACGCCGAGGAAATTGAGTGCTAGTGACCACTCAATTTCCTGGGGCTTCAAAATTAATGACAGTGAACTAGAGGAAACTAAAGCTAGAGCATGGTGGCAGCGGTGCCCTCTAGAACCCGTCAACTAGCGAATAAAATATTCCGAACTGAGAGTAGAGTGAGTATTGAAAACCTTCATTCAGGCCATTCAAATCGCCAGCGGGAGATAGTATTTTCCCTGCACTAATACAAAGAAGCCTGGAAGGCATATCATCATACATGTGTATACTTTACAAATTCAACATGCTATATTCGAACCAGCTGGAGAAAAGTAAGCAAAGTCTTTACACCTAAAGGATGGAAGAAGTTAAAGATTCTTCCTAAGATTAATCAGCTTACCTTCGATTTTGCTGAAAAAAATATGTAGTCTCAGCTTCTGAGACACAAAATCCTATATAAACTACCGCTCCTCTCTTGCCAATTTGGTTACCAAAATAGTATATCAATAAATACGGCCCTATATACCCAAGTGATTAAAATTGAGAAAGTAATGGAGGCAACAAACTAATTGGCACGCTGTGCATTTCTTGACATAGAGGGGGCTTTGCATGAGGGGAATTGCATGATCAATGGAATATTGCAAAACTGGAACGTAAACCCACGTTTCGGGCAGAAGACTATTATGTATATATTAGGTATTAGATATGGGTAGAAAGTATGTGTAGGGCAGAACACTATTAGAGCAACTAGGGCATGTCCCCAAGGAAGATTTCTGCCACCAGTGCTCTAGTCTATTGTAGTTAACGATCTAATGCACCGATTGACAATAGCCGGTCATTAAATACAAAAGTATGCACATGACTTAGTCCTGATAGAGCAAGGCCAACATGACACAAATGTATATATTAGACCCTTAACATCATAACAAAATGGTATAGAGAAAGTGAGCTAAGCAGCAACTCCAATAAAATGTCGGTTGTGCCATTCTCAAAGAGGAAGAAATTCGATTTAAGAGCATTGGTCCTGAAAGGTTTAACAAACATGACAAAGTGGAAGGTCAAATATATGGGTCTAGTTTTGGAACACAAATTGGCCAGAACTCTCATTTCCACAAGATATAGCAAAAGGGCCGGAGCTTTATATGTCTGCAAACTGCTTTTCGGTAGAACATGGGATCTACAACCATAAATGATTCACTGGGCTTATTCAACAATTGTAAGACCTATAATAGCGGATGGAATTCTGGTCTAAAGTGTAGTAGAAAAATACCCAGAGCTTAATACGAAAACCACAAAGAACTGCATGAGCATAATTGGGGCAATGTCTAGCTGCTCTCAGGTGCTTGATAATCTTTAGAACTCACCGGAACTGTACAACTCACCGATTGTAGGTGGAATGACATGCCACTAAGGTTTAACTTTAAAGAACCATTTGAAGTTGCTACTCCTGTCAGGAACATCTGAGAAAACGAACCTTAGTGTGACAAGGGTGCGTTGAAATGGCACACAAATGGGTCAAAACTAGACAATGATCTAGCTGAGGTATCCGCCCCAAAATATAAAACGGTGATTCCACTGGATACACACACCACTATCTTACAGAATGAAATTTTTACCATTGACATTTGTGCCATGGAAGTCATGCATAAAGGCATGAAAAGGGCTAACAGCTGTAAAGCAGTACTGAGTGCACTGTAGACTAATACCTGTGAGTCAAAACTGCTACGGGACAGTCTAACACTCCCAAAGGAAGTGGCAAAACATAACCAGTTAAAGCTATGGTGGGTACCACCACATGCATGGTTTGAGAGCAACGAAGTAGCTGACAAGAGGCAATAAACTTATAGGTCCCAATCCTTCCTCTGGTCTAACTAAAAACCATAGGAAGCTGATAACAAGACAATGGGCATATGAAGCCAGAATAAAATACTGGAAAAAGGTAAAAAGGAACTCTCGATATACATGAATTGTATTACAGGAAATGTCCTCTGAATTACCATATGCCTAAAATTGGTAAACTTGAGAATCCAAGATGCCGATTCTACAAAAGCAAAACACATTATGTGTGAATGGCCTGCAAGATGGAATTGCAGACTCAAACACTTCGAAGATATGACAGTGAGTACCATGAAAATCAGTGCTCAGTGCTCGAAAGGAGTGCTAAGGTTTCTTAGAGAACTAAGGCTGCTTAAAAATGATAAGAAAATACAATCTACAAAAATCTTTTAAGTCGAGAGCACAAAGCGGTACATTTTAAACCCTCTTATATAATAATAATAATAATAATAATAATAATAATAATAATAATAGCATCCCTTTTCTCAACATTAATTTAATCCAATAT
>WYDF02002036.1:0-14076 GCA_009867245.2 Adranes taylori
GTTGCTGGCCATCAAACTCAGGTTCATTTCATATCAAACTGAGCCACAACGAAGTGTGGCCGGGTTCAGCTAGTATATATATATATATATATATATATATAAAAAAAATTAGCTAATGTCATTATTTTATGTTCTTTAAAATATTGTCGACATGACTCTCTGTGCCTCAAGTGGTACATAGTCCGTATAGATCTTTTCGGAAGAATTCAAATCCTATCCATGTCTTAAATTGCAAATAAATTTCTTGTGTTGCTTTTACAACCTTTTTGTATTTTTCTATCGCTTAAGACTATATTATTGTCATAGGCATAAGAGACAAGTTTACCCTGTGAGAATGTAAACGATTCTCTAGATCATTGGCATAGATAGTGTACAATGTACGCCCAACTATTGATCCTTGTGGGATCCGAATATTCGCACTAACCTCATGTGAAATGTCATTTCCAATCTTAACTCTTTGTGACACAAAAAAGACTTCATCCAGTCATATGCATTTCCTCTTATGCCACATGACTGCATTTTGTTTGGTAAACTTGTATGATTTACGCAATCGAAAGCTTTGTTTAAATCAACAAAAAGACCCATTGCAATTTTTCTGTTATTTAGCTCTAATATGGTATACTCAATGAAAACGTACAAAGCTGCGTTTGTATCTTTTAAATGACGAAAACCATGCTGCGTTTTAGACAGCATATCGTCGCTATTCAAAAAATCGACCAAACGATTGTTTACAGCACTTTGATATACTTTTGAAAGAATCGGAGAGAGCGTTATGCGACGATAATTATATATTTGTGTTAGATCACCTTGTTTTGGCAGTGGTTTCACAAAGTTTCTTTTTAAAATGGAAGGGAACATACCTTCTTCAAAAGATAAATTTATACAATGAGCTAGGGGGCGAGCAATGTAATCCCTAATCTTTTTTATTAGATATGCCGAAAGTCCATCAATATCGGTGCTTTTACTGCTTTTTTAATTTTAAAATAGTATCTACAACCTGCTCATACAGTGTAGGTGTCATGTATATAGTTCTTGCGTTAACAGTAACATTTTAAAAATATTTTTGGTCTATTTTATCTGAAATTTGATTAATTAATTTAATGGGTAAGTCTCTAAAATATTCGTTAAACCTGTTAGTTGCTTCACTATTTGATAGTTCAGCGCCGTTTTCATATTTAAATTGCATTAGAGTAAAGTGACAACAAAGAATATACAGGCAAAAAGGCACATTGAAGTTACTCATGTAGAGTAGTTCCAAAAACAAAGTGGTTACAATAAATATTATTTAATTATTTAATCGGAATTTAATTAAAGTCGGTGCAGTTGTTTTCACGTCATGTGTATTATCATTAAATTTCAATATGAACATCTAATAATTCTGATCAATCAAATGATTCTTTAGAACAAAATAAAATAACTTACACTAAATTCCTGACATTCTTCATATGAAGAACATGATACGGTAATAATATGAATGCTGAAAAACTAACAAAACCGTAATAAAATCCAAATTTTGCACAGTAGCGTACACTTTGGTAATTGCGATATAAATACACAAATATAAAGAATGCAATAATACTTGCGATAAATAGTTTATACGGGCACATAATTGTTTAAAAAAAATCACAAATGGATTTATGTCATATAAAAGTCATACTATACGTTAAACTATGTTTTATTGATTTCATTGTTAACATCTAATACGTTTAGATATTTGATAAGATTTTTTTAGGCAAGTGATAAAAGATAATAATAGACAGGTTGTTTGCAATAATCAGTTTAGTTTCCAAAGATAACAACCATACCTTGCCCGTGTTTATAATAGCAATAAAAATAAGTTATCAAATTCTTGCAATAATATGTATATATATATATATATAATATAATTTTACTCTACATAATTTTTCATTAAAACTAAAATTTAAATAGACCTCCACGTATAAATTGGTTAACTTGTATGAGCAAAGAATATTAATTATCTGTAATTTTATTATATAACAAATTATTTATAAATAGAGCAAAATATGTATGCAACCCAGGTAGCACAAATATTCTAAGTATATCACAAACAAGTGCTATAGATGTTCTGAATATTCGGTATATTACTAGTAGATGCCACGTATATGATGTTACAATTTCTTGCCAGATAGCATATTCTAAGTATATTTTTTCAGGGACATTCTATGGACATTTTACAGTAATATGCTAAGAATATTCCAAAGGTACATTTTTTGGTGTCTCCTTTAACATGCATTCTTCTTGATCTACTCATGCGCTAGTTTGTTTCTTGCGGACGTTTAACATACTGGTATAAGTATGCGCCCGGAAACACAATATAGCGTTATAAACACTTGTTTGTGCCTAAATAAGTAAGCTTTACAAATAAGTTGGAACAGCCAGTTATAATAATTTAATTAATTTGAGTAAAATTCGTCAAATTTTTTTAATGTATTAAGTGTTGCTGGTATAATGTGATCAAAACGTAGAGACTTCGCAATAATAGGGATGAAGTTCACCAATAATAGTGAAATGCTGTGTGTTGCCATGTAGGAGGTTAGTACTCCCAAACATATTTTATATTTTGGTAGAAAATATGCTACAATGTTATATGCATTTTATATAAATCTTCTCTCAATGCAATGTGCAATTTAATGCACGTATTAAAGTTATTTACTATGGTCAAATAATTCTAAATTCAAATAAAACATTTTAGCCTATAAGAATGATTAACTTGACATATTCACCAAAAGTTAGTATGCCTGAATTATACATGTAATTAATATATCTTAATGTACATAGTTCTCTGCGGAAACGAAAAGTACAATTTTGTCTTCAGAATGTAAATTTAACATTTCTGAAAATAATATAGAATTCTGTTGGATAGATGATTTTGTTGATGGTAGAGTTTATTTACATTACATACAGTTAATCAGTTTTTTCTCAGCCGATTCTTCATTTCTGTTTTTTCCAAAGAAGACTTTAATTTTCTACTTGAACCTATTTGCATATATGAAATTTGCCAATATAACATAGAACACTATTTTCCCAACTGTCTCTCTAAGTGGGTCTTGCACTATCTTTAGTTTCCGTTATTGTTATCTTACTAATTTTAATTTATATTTATATTAAAAGGCTAAAAATTTTAAGGCTATTTAAAACCATTACATAAAATAGTTTATAAAACAACCAGATTAACACTCCTCTAAAATTGAGATATTCCCATTTTGCGCTAATGTTTCCACCACTATTTACATAAAGTACAAACAAATCAAATACGTTAACCTTTTCAAAGTTAATTGTACTTAGATATTTGTACTAGATTAATATTGAAACAAAAATACCTATTAGGGTGTTACAAATGTTTAAGAAGTAGAAATCATGTAAGTGTCAGTTATAAATATAAATCCATTCAATAAAAAACTATTTGACTTGGTTTATAATTATAATGCTTAATTTTGTCAGTAACTAAGAGCTCCAAACATATGGTGATTTGGCCAGGTAAGTCAGTAAAATAAGTACAACACACAATTGTATTTGAATTATGTATACTACTTAGTTGGTTTTTTCTGTTTTGCTTTGTACTTTTCGTTTTACGTACAAAAAATGTCGTAAATATTTGAGGAACAATAAAAAATATTTTACGGTACTTCATTTAAACATAGAAATCAGTTTTTCTTTGATGATATAAGAATAGTTGTTCATAATAAAAGTAAACAGAATTTCAAGCTGTGAAAAGAAACATAAAAATTAGAATCTCTCTTTAAAATCACTGTACATATGTGAAATAAAAAAAAATAATACATTGAGAAGGAAATTTTTAAAAAAATCGTAGATGTATCCGCCACCTCATCTTTTATATACTGAAATTCAGTAGTTTTGCTATGTAGTACACAAATTTGAGCTGGTATAAATACTATTTTATTTAGAAATATTTAATATCGTTCAGTTTCTTCTGCAAATGTTAAATTCTCCCCCTGAAACGAAATCTAAATAACCACTTAATTATATAACTTTTTTGTTGTTTTAATAAAAGAAGTTGCTGAATGGAGTATGATATTTTAATATCTTTTCAATTTGCGCTGAATAGAGTGTGAAATGTTTAATGTATTTTCAATTTACGAATATAGTATTTACAATATCAAATGAAAATCATCGGTAGTTGGACATCAGGTTTTATTGAAAAAACAAATCAGCAAACGTTTCGAGCCTTCAAGTAGCTCATCACCATTGCTAAAAAAAAACATTACACTTTGGAACTCTTTTTCCAGTTATAATATGTGTTTATGTTATTATATTCTAACAAGAGTCTAAAATTTTTTTTATACAAACTGATTACCTTTATTTAATTCTTAGCATAGAAGCAAATAATAAGCATAAAATTTTAGGATAGAAGTAATTAGTATTTCACTTTAAACAAACTTTGATAGTTTATTTAATATCAGACTTTTTTGAAAATTTTATAAATATCAAAAAACACTTTCAAGTTACCACTTTCACTTAATTTTTTTGTCGCATTTAGGGAAGTATATAAAAATTTTGTACCTTAATAAAAAAGAAAAAAATTATGTTCCAAAAAAAAATGTATAGCTTTAAAAACAAAGTATTCAAACCTTTTTAAGGAAAAGATTTAAATACATTGTGTTTTACACCTATACATTTTTATTGGAACATTATTTTTTTTCTTTTTCATTAAGGTACAAAATTTTTATATATTTCCCAAAATGCGACAAAAAAATTACGTAAAAGTAGTAACTTAAAAGTGTTTTTTGATATTTATAAAATTTTCTAAAAAGTCTGATATTAAATAAACTATCAAAGTTTGTTTAAAGTGAAATACTAATTACTTTTATCCTAAAATTTTATGCTTATTATTTGCTTCTATGCTAAGAAATAAATAATTCTATTAAATTATAGATAAGAATTCTGAATTTATTATTATAAATAACAAAAAAATAGAATTTAGTGGATTAAATAGGAAGAAGGGCGACAAAGAAAGAAGCGTTATAACTTTAATCATATACTAGGAATATATTTTAAACAAATGTACGATATTCCAGTAATGTTCTGAAGTCATTATATATGCATAGCATATCCAAGGAACATTATTCGCATGTTCAAAATACATGCTTACAGCATGTGCATAGGACATCAAAAAGTTACCAAAAGTAATGTGCAGAAAACATACTTAGCACTAATGTCTCACATTTTGGTATGTTCTATGAACATTCAATATACTTAAAATCATATGCGTAGTGTATGCTCAGAATAGTTTTGTGCTACCTGGGAAATTAATAGGTAAACTTGAATAATTGATAGAAATTAATTGAATAATAATAATTACTATAATACTTATTGATGCTTACACAAGTCATAATGTAAAATAATTTAAAATGCAATACACAATATGTAATTCATAAGTACATAGATTAATACACAAGATAGGCACATAAAGATAGGCACGTGCGGCAAAAGTAATGTCATAACGTGAATGTGCCTTAATTTATGCAAATGGCGTCAAATGTCATTGCGCTTTGACACTTATCTTGCAGACAGATAGAGAATTAGGTGTCAACAAGAAATGGAGCGATACACACCTGAAGAATGCGGAATTATTGTTATTGCTTATTTGACCAATTTCTATGTGCGCGAACATTTAAGCGTCTTGTGCTGAGCGTCTTGTGCAAACTAGGTTCACTAGAGATGTCACAAGAAGTGGCCGGCCCCGTACTGCTCGTTCGATCGAGAATGTCGCTGCTGTGGCCGAGGACGTCCGAGAGAGTCCACAAAAATCGAAAAGACATCGATGCACACAATTTGGCATCAGCAGACGTTCGTTGCGTCGAATTTTGGTGAAAGACCTGGAGATGTTTCCTTACAAAGTGCAAACCATTCACCAATTGCTGACCGTCAAGCAAGATTAACTAACTCCGATGCTCTGTTAAACCAAGTGCAAGAAGTTCGAATCCAAAATCATAATGAACGACGAACCCATTTCCACCTACGCCGATAGCACTACGGTAACCGTAACTGGTGAGCGCTACAGGCAGATGTTGAACCAGTTTCTTTTTCCGCAAGTTGCTGAATTGGGTCTCGAACATTGTTGCTCTACAGAATGGAGCAACCGCTCACACAGCTCGGGCAACTATTGAGATTTTGAAACAGCAATTTCCAGCCCGTTTGACCTCCCGTTTTGGCGATTTGAACTGGGCAGCCAGATTGCCAGATCTGTCGTCGTCAGACTTATTCCTTTGGCTTTTCAAATATCGCGTTTGCCGCATCAAACCACAAACCTTGAAAGCCAAAGTTGAAGAATGTTTTGCGAGCAACAATTCAAAATTCCGTAAAACATAAATGTGTATCAACTCAGGAGGTGGTCATTTGACCGATATCATTTTTTTTTAACTGAATGTCATCAATTTTACACATTCAAATAAACTTTCCCTGATAACAGAGTCCAATTTGTTTCATTTCTAAGAAAATGGTTGCCAATCCACATTATGACTTTACTTTTGCCTCACCTGTTATGTGAGGTTTCACGTAATATACCCGCAAAATAAAGTGCATCTCTTTTATTTATGAATTGTTAAAAGCCATTAACTTTGCAGTTAGAACGGAAACTTAATATAAAAACTTTTTTGTGTTGTGTATATAGTTACAGAATCAAAATGTTCTTCGGAAACAAGTTTCTCGGGCGCCAGGTCAGTTTAAATTGAGACCACACTCTGGAACTGATGGTGATGTTCCTTCGGTCCTCAGTCGCTTACTGAGGGCTTAGGTAAACTCAGTAGGTTAGTAAACCAGGTGTTCTTGTTCTTGCGGGGAGGCTGTAATAAACTTATCCGCTAATAAGTGAAACAGCATTAAGGGTTTAACAAAACCATGTATTGTACTTCTAATTATAAAAAAAGAAAAGTATTATTCTACAAATAACAATATTATTAATCGAAACAAAAACCTTAAATCATTTCAGCCTTTATGGCGGTAATCAAAATATATAGTAAACAAATCAATAAAGCCAAATGGTTTTATTACGGTGGTGTAAACGTAATATTAATAATGAAAAAGCGCTACAAATGAATTCAGCGGTGCTTGTCTAGTACTACAAAAATTCAGTGACAAAATAACGAAATGGCGAGAAGCATGTAAATTTGAGAACCAAAACTCATAAAAATTAGTGTTGGGTGTACTCTAGCTAAAATGGAATCACTGCCGGATATCAGCGACACTACTGTGAACATAGGTGTCACTGTCCCGAAGTATCAACAACTAACCGCTGTGAACATAGGTTAGTGTTTGACACAAATTAGTGCAGGTAACGGAATGGAAAATCACTACGGATATCAGCGACACTATTGTGAACATAGGTGTCACTGTCACCGAAGTAACAACAACTAGCTACTGTGAACATAGGCTAGCGTTTGGCACACGTTAGTGCAGGTAGTGGAATGGAGAATGGAAAGGAAATTCAAATCATTTGAAATACATACAATCAATAATAATGAACGGTATATGATAAAGCAATAAGCGGTATACGAATTATTTTCAAAATGATATTTTCATCATAATTCTTTTTCAAAATCATTTGTCAAAATAACTTTTCAAATTTATTTTCCAAAATTATTTTTCAAAATTACTTTTCAAAATTGCTCTTACCAAATATATAAAACAGTGACCACTGACTCGGCAGCTGGCTGCGGTTGTCGGACTCGGGAGGGCCGGATACTATCTCTTAAAAGCTTTTTTTTTGAGTAGGAAGTGGAGAATCTTCAAAAGAGGAAGGATGCTCGATTGCATCCAACACTGTGGGATTTTTACCCACTAAACTCTACTCCCTGTTAGGATATTATACTTAGGCGGTTGGTGAATTTATTGTATGAGGCTTTAGGATTTGTCATCCTCTTCAGCCTGGAACTGGTGATGAGTTGGTGAATTATCGGGTGTTGGTATGAATTATAGAGTGTTGGTACCTCTCTCGCTCTCTCTCTCTCTCTCTTAAAAGCCTAGAAATCGCTTTTTTATAGAGGACCATCCATACACAACACACACAACTTCTGTGGTACAGTGGACCCTACTACAACGCAGATACTAGCATTTCCTACTCTAGCCCAATATTAAACATTCATATTATGTCTAATCATATGGAGATACATTCTGTTTCTTTCATATTCACGCGGTCATCTATATTATTTTCCTGCTCGCACAAACATTCGGAACTAACATACATGACACTATATAACTATTATTAACAGGCGACGCACAGAGTGTACACTTCTCTCTGTCTTATTTAATTAGCCACATATTCCTTTCTCTTATACGCGCTACGCAATTGTCTAGCAGATGTAATATTATATTCTTAATTCGGAGGGAATAATTATTTTATTAGTCTAAATTCTTTTTAAGCTACACCTGCTATTTATATTTGACATATCCTAAGTATAATATTCCTATTGTATTAATTATTAAATGTCTTTAAGAAATAATCATTTTATTTAAAATATGTTAGATGAGCTGACGAATATCTAGTGGCATCGTAGGCATGTGTGAACGTACACAAACGCGACTATTATGCAGTGTGAACGAAAAGAATGAATGTTTTATTTAATTTAATGTATTTGTAACACATGTTATATATAGATTTTAGCTTCCTGCACTCCTTCTCCATATTAAACTTTACCTACGTCGAATCTCACTCTCCTCTGTGCGCGCAATATGCTTAAAAGGAGGTACAATATTCTCTCTTCACGTATTAATATATAGATTCTTACATATATAATCGGAATGGGACGTTTTGACGGTGCCGATCTGAAACCGGCGTTTGAACGTGGCAGTTTGACGCCAAGATTGTTTGACGCGAGGCGTTTGGACGCGTGCCAGATGTGAGTATTTATGAGTGAGTGTTTTAATTAATAAATAATGTTTTTATTCGTCAAAACTATTAAATGGCCACTTTTAGTTGTTTAATTAAACAAATTTTGAGTAATCAATAATAGTGAAGTTATGTAGTTTGCTTTAAATTTGAAATTTTGGTACCAGTGTATAGCAACTTTAATTTTGATTTTAATAAATAAATTCATTTCTTGTTTGACTGTTGTATCAAACGTTATTGATATGGAAGTTCTGAGCAAAAAGAGAAAACGTAAATTCACTTCAATATGTTTTTGATAAATCAAGTGCTTGTGGAAAGAAATTCTTTTGGGGATCGATCAAACCGTGGATGGAAAGAATCGGTGCACAGCTCGAATTTATACTGAAGATGACGTTGAGGTGAAAATGATCAACGAACATTGTCATGGAAGTTCAGCCGTACATGTAGAAGCGGCCGGAATCAAAACTGCTATTAAGAGAAAAGCCAAAGAATCAATGGAATCCACTGCTCAAACATCAATGCGTGTATCTGGAATTTCGGTGATTGCTAGAACTGCTTTACCCAATCAAGCTGCTTTGACGATAATGGTCAGGAGAGCGAGGAACGAAATTAATCAAGCACCACATTGTCCACTGAGTGCTGAAGAATTAATTATTCTGGACAAATTTAAGACTTACGTAGCTGACAACAAGATAGAAGAAGAATTCCTTTTAAGTGACAGTGGACCTTCAGCAAACCGAATTTTAATTTTTGGGCGACGCCAAAATTTAAGAATTGCCAGAGGCACAAAACACTGGTTTATTGATGGAACTTTTAAACCTACACCCGCAATTTTTTATCAAGTTTATGTTGTGGTGGATAAACAGTTTGAGGGAGTTCATCCCATCGTATACGTTCTTTTTCCGAATAAGCAACAAGCTACGTATTCCAGAATGATTAACAAGCTCAAACAGCTTCAACCAGATTGCCAACCAGAGAAGATTTCATGCGATTTCGAACTGGGTGCGTTCAAAGAAGCTTATCTAAATCCACATCTGCTGGGCTGCTTCTTCCACTTGGTGAAGAATTTGAGAAAACACGTAGCTCAGTTGTGTTTACTGGCAAATTATAACAACGATCCAGACTTTAGTCTTCAAGCCCGGATGATAAGGTCTTTGGCATTTATCCCTATATAAGATTTGGACGATGCAGTTGATCAGCTGTCTAATGAATTTTGCCATGAGTTACAGCCAGAATTGGAATGGTTTGAAGACAATTACATGGGCCACACCAAACGGCGAGGTAATGGAAGAAAACAGCTTTTATTCGACCCTTCGATCTGGTCTGTCTATCAGCTTGTTTTAGATGGTACCGATAGAACAAAGAAACACGCAGGACCGGATCATAGACGGCTGCAAAACGAGATGTCTATGGATGATCCAACAATTTGGAGATTTATAGATGCTCTGAAACGAATTCAAGCAGGTAGAGACTTATATTATGAACAGTTGCTTGCAGGGAATCAGCCATCCCTTAAAATTGAAGAAGTATCGTGATTGTGATGAACGAATTGATAAAATTGTTAAGGACTATATTAAGGACTGAAATTGTTAATTCTATATTATATTTTATGTATGTATGTATTGTATGTTTGTTATATGTATATTATAATAATACACCCTATCTAATATATTAAGTATTTTATTTTTTGTTTAAACGTGGCTTCGCGTCGAAATACCCCGGCGTCTAAATAGCCTAGCGTCAATCTGCCCTGGCATCAAAACGGCCGCGGCAAATCGGCTGCGTAAAACCGGCCGCGTCAAAATGTCCCAAATCGTTATAAAATATAATTACATTTTTCTGTAAAATTAAAATAAATTGTTTAAATAAAAATATTAATATTTATTCTGATCATAACCTCTCAATACCTTTTTCTAGAAATGACAAAAATCAGCCCTGTCCGTTAACTATGCAACGTGGCCTCGTGTGCTCATCTCCATTGAATGTAATAGCTCATAATGAAGAGTGATAAATTGTTGCGTGACTAAAGTGAGAAAAACCTTAAGGCTTTTTGTCACGCAACAGTTCGGTTGCTGTCTCCTCCCAAAATTCGTGTGCGCCAACGGATAGGTGACTGTCGGGGTGCCTTTATTATGATTTTCAAGTTATTTTAAAAATGGATTTCAACGAGTTTGCAGTTTTGTGCACTCTTGAATTTCGGAATCGAAATAAATAAATATATAAATATGGAAAAACTATCCGGAGATTCTTTAATATAAATTTTTTTGGTCTGGCATTCTTTTAGATTCTTTAATTTTTTTGGTCTGAGATGAAATAAAATATTTAATATAATATGAATATATTTGTTTTAAAAATGTAAAAAACTTAATAAAATACATTTTAAAATAACATTTGAAATATAAAAATGACAAAGTTGTAACATCAATTTGACATATTTTTTTTTTCTAAATTAACAATAATACCTTCCTATTTGTTTTTTTTGTTGTACATTTATTCAAATTTATCTTATTTAAATATTATTTTATATAGTTTCTGTTTTTTAATTTTTTTGGTAATTTCATTCATTTTACTGCGTTTAATTTTTTATTATATTATTTCATTTTAATACATTGTTATAAATTTTGGATGTCTATTTTATTGCTTTATTGACCTAAACAAAAAAATGATAGAGACATCCAAAATTTATTCAAATTTTTTAACACTATGTTGAAATTAAATATTATGAAATAATACATTATAAAATTAATGAAATTACCGAAATATTAAAAACATAGAAACTGTATAAAATAATATTTTAATAAGATAAATTTGAATAAATGTACAACACAGCACAATTAGAAAGGTATTATTGTTGATTTAAAATTTAAAAAAAAAATGTTAAATAGACAAATTATAACTTTGTCAAATTACAAATTATGACAAAATGACAAATTATAACTTTGTCATTTTAATATTTCAAATTTTATTTTAAAAAGTATTTAATTAACACAGTTTAGTTTTACATTTTCAGAACTAATATATTTATATTCTGACGAAGAAGATGATGATGTTCGAAAGTAAATAAATAATAGTTAAATATTTTATTCTGACAAATATTGACATTTGTAATGATTATAACCTCTCAACAACTATCACCAACCTCTCAACAACTTTCAACCTCTCAACAACCTTTTTCTCAAAGTGATAAAAAGTCACTAGTGTGCGTCACTAGTCACAGTCACTAGTCACTAGTCACAGTTTCGTCACGGAAAAATTTACTGGCCAAGTAACAAAAAAGTCACTCTACTGTTACGTTATCCCGTGTGCTCATCTCCATTGAGAAAAATTAACCTTACTTTCGCTCTGGCACCGCTGATCAACACAGTAAACCCAATGACTTTTTCCATTTCTTTGTGGGGAAAAGCATTTTGTTGTGACGCAAGCATTCGATACTTCCTTGTAATTTAATTCACAACGATTATCTTTCATTTTATTTATGGTAATTTTAATGAAATTTTATCTAGAATATTTCATACATAGTATCTTCTAAAAACTCCCAAAAAACTTAAATGAAATTATGTTACACGAAGTAAACACATAAATGCAGAGTGAGACTGAAAAAGAAAAATTCGAGAAAATGTGATATTGAATCATAAAGGCAGAATGATGACGAATGCATAGTCATGTAATATATGAGAACAGTAAAGCGATGTGCAGTTCGATGAAAAATAGAAAAGTTGGAGACATTATGTTGGTCGATATTGATGGTCGATGACATGAAGGATAAAAATGTGTGCGCATAACGGAGATAGAGCATTCCATCATATAATGATCCGTAACTGTCATTTTGCTTGATTTGCCGAAGAACTCTCAGCAACGAAGCTTTGTTATCATGAAAATTGAAATTAACATTGATACCTAAGATTCTAACTGCTAATGGAGAAAACAGTATTAAAGATTTAACAAAATAACGTGTATTGGTCTTCAAATGTGCGGTGATAAAATAATAAAACAGTAGTAATGGTAAAAGCATGTACAAATAGTCAATAATACAATCGGGAAGACGCGGTCAATCTAAACACACGATATGAATAACGGAAAAGGTAGGTATCGTAGGAGTTTACTATGACGTGTAAGACCGTGAGGCTTGCAAGTGTTATTGTTGTTGAATGATTAAAACTAACCCTGAGGTGCACAGGTTGGAATTATACACTCTTGTAAGTGGTGTGAAAAGGAATACTATAGACGCGTAACACCACGAGGCGCGCCGATGTTACTGTTACTGAGCGACTAAAACTAACCTTGAGGCGCACAGGTTGGAAGTATACACTTTAGTTGTATAGGTAATAGGTTGATTGTGTGGTAAGAAGAGAAACAAAGCTATTCAAAATATATGTGATAAACAGAATGGTGTATGATATATAAAATCACTCACCAAATGTGTTATTATCTCGATACCGCTGGCTGTCGTTCTGCCCATTGTCTTCTCTTGGCTGGTCGCTCTGCTGGCTGCTGCTACTGGATGGCTTCCTTCGAGTTCTCAAAATCAGGAACTAAATAATGCTATACAAAATCTCACTATTTATAGACGTGAACCTATAAATAGTAACAGAGCCAAAGTCACACGACTTTGGCTCTGTTATACGGATCAGTGTGTAGCCAACTACTCGTCATTTACTACCTGACATGTTCTTACTACATTATAGTTCATGGGAAGAAGGCGTTAGGGTTGCCCGTTTTCAGTTTTTTCAGGAGCACGTTGGAAGAAACACCAGTGCTATCGACATCAACTCGCAAAGAGAATAAAATTTTCGGTAAGTACATTACTTCATTAAGCATAATACATCAGAACGTTCAAGGTATATACAACAAACGGAACATGATTGATGCTCTTATGCAAAATACTGATGCAGATATTTTACTCGTATCTGAACATTAGTTAAATGAAGAAAACATCAAGGTTTTCAAGTTACCAAATTATAAACTGGTCTATAAACTTTTGTCGTAGAAATAAACTACACGGTGGAAGCACAATTTTTTGTAAGCAACAATTACGCATGTTTGAACGTACTGACATTATATCTTTTGCAAGAGAGAATCTTCTGGAATGTTGAGCGGCTCAGCTTGAAGATTACATTTTTATCAGCATATATCGAACGCCGGCCAGTGATATATGTGACTCACTAAGTATTATTGAAGAAATTTTAATGCAAGTTGCAATTGAGAACCAT